>OX638140.1:62418177-62616872 GCA_951805005.1 Othius punctulatus
AAAACTTGTAGCTTATAATTAGTTTTTCTTAATACTAACTAATTGGAACGCAGTTTATACTACCTTGGCCTCTCAGACCATATAGCATATTACTTAAAAATATGGGAAAAGCATTTGATATAAAGTGAAAGTAATTTGCCAAAAAAAAGATATTTGACATTTAACATTTCATAAACCTGGTGAAATAATTTGACAAATTGTGAAAATAATTGAAAAAAGGAGAAAGACAAACGAAAGGACTTGAGAAGGTCCGTGAAGAATGGCGAAAGGAAAATAACTTTTAATGGGGTGAACCTATATTACGATATAGACTTTCTTGTTCACCTTAGATTGACGTTAACTGAAGTCATCGTCAAAAGGAATATCTAAGAATCGGGCTGGACACAAAATGTCAAGCCAAAGCACAAATTCATCACAACAAGCAGAAATTTTGAAAAACTAGTGGACCTCCAACTTCACCTCTAATTTAAAAAAGTGAATATTTCGAAAACTGAACAGGCACAAAATATAAAACATAAAGCACAAAATTCAGCTTAAATAGCAAAAAATTGCGATACAGAGAAAACTTGTTATGTTCATTAGAGTATCAGGCGCGAAGCCTGAAATTCAAAAAACATAAATTAATCTTTCGAAAACGGGATGGGCACAAAGTGTAAAAGGTATGACACAAAATTCTCCCTCTGAGCATGAAATTATAAGTTTTAATAGTAACTCTAAGGCGACAGGGTTGGCAACTCATATTGCATTATTGCTTTAAATAGTTTAATACTTCAAATTTGACCTAAATAGTACAACATTTTAATTTAAGTTTTTTTTATAACTAATCAGTCATAACTAGTCATAATACTGTATACTGGTAGCCGGTACTTTGGGGAACATGGTAAATGAATTATATAAAACAACTTTACTTTGTTACTTCCACTAACACATTTATTTCACAAAAATAATTTAGTGACTCCAGTTTCGACTACTCTATAGTCATTGTCAAACTATATTCATTGCCATAGTCATATTCATAGACTATAGATTCACTATAGAGTAGTCGATACTGCAGTCACTAAATTAGTTTTGTAAAATAAATGTGTTAGTGGGAGTAACAAAGTAAAGTTGTTTTATTTAATTTAACTAGTCATAAGTTTCCGAACTCTGGTTGATTTATTTCACTGGTGATCTTGGGGTCAAGGGGCCGAGCTGATCAGGAAATTTCAGAAATTTCGAGAATATTGCTCTAAATTTTAATTAAATTAATAGCCATTTTAAAACATTTCATTACCCTGACTTAACTTTTAAAACATATCGAAATGATTAGCAATTTTATGTAATTTTGACGAAAATATCATTATATTACGAATTTCTCATGATTTAGAGTTATTTAGGTAATCTTACTTATGACTCTTTCATGTATTTTCTTAATTCTCTAAGTTTTTAATACTGTGACAGTTTTGTCTCGTCATTTAAAAATTTCAAATATTTTGAAAACATTAGCATTAGCAATTTTAAAACATTTTTATTACGATAATATAAATATCTCCCGATTTACATACATTTTGGTAACCTTACTTACAATGTTTAAACATTTTCTTTTAGTAATATTTAAATGGTAATAATGATAGTTTAGCAACGTTACTTGGAAATTTCAGACATTTTGAGAATATTGCTGCAAATTTTAATAATATTAATGCCCATTTTAATTGATTTTGTAACCCTGGCAATTTTAGCACATTTACTGGAAATGTTCTGATTTTCGGCAAAATGTGATTGTATTATAATAATATAAATATCTCGTGATTTAAAAAAAAAAACCTTTCATTGAAATTATTAGCAATATTAATACAATTATTAATACTAGTATACTAATACTACTTAATAATAATAGTAAGTATAATAGTTTACCAACATTACTACGAAATTTCAGAAGTTTTGAGAATATTTCATTAAAATTATTAGCAATATTATTACAATTAGGTACTGGGAATTTTCTGTCATTTTGATAAAATATGATTATATTATGATAATTTGATTATCTCCTGATATGCATACATTTTGGTAACCTTATTTATGTTTTTTTTTTTCTTAAAACTAGTATCAAGTTTCTTAATTTTTTTGAAGATTTCAATAGTAAGTATAATAGTTTACCAACATTACTAGGAAATTTCAGACGTTTTGAGAATATTGCTGCAAATTTTAGTAAAATTAATGCCAATTTTAATACAATTTGTTATTCTGACTTTGATATTAAAACATTTTATTGAAATTATTAGCAATTTTATCACATTTACTGGAAATTTTCTGATTTTTGGCAAAATATGATTATATTATAATAATATGAATATCTCGTGATATAAAAAAAACATTTCATTAAAATTATTAGCTATATTAATACAATTAGATACTGGAAATTGTCTGTCATTTTGACAAAATATGATTTTTTTATGATAATTTGATTATCTCTTGATTTGCATATATTTTGGTAACCTTACTTACGATTTTTTTAAATTTTCTTAAAACTAGTATCAAGTTTCTTAATTTTTTGGAAGATTTCAATAGTAAGTATAATAGTTTTTCAACATTACAATTAAATTTCAGACGTTTTGAGAATATTGCAGCATATTTTAGTAAAATTAATGCCAATTTTGATACAATTGGTTATTCTGACTTTGATTTTAAAACATTTTATTGAAATTATTAGAAATTTTAGCACATTTACTGGAAATTTTCTGATTTTTGGCAAAATATGATTATATTATAATAATATGAAATCTCGTGATATAAAAAAACCACATTTTATTAAAATTATTAGCAATATTAATACAATTAGGTACAGGGAATTGTCTGTCATTTTGACAAAATATGATTATATTATCATAATTTGATTATCTCCTGATTTGCATATATTTTGGTAACCTTACTTATGATTTTTTTTAATTTTCTTAAAACTAGTATCAGGTTTCTTAAATTTTTGAAAGATAACAATGGTAAGTATGATAGTTTACCAACATTACTAGGAAATTTCAGACGTTTTGAGAATATTGCTGCAAATTTTAGTAAAATTAATGCCAATTTTGATACAATTTGTTATTCTGACTTTGATTTTAAAACATTTTATTGTAATTTTTAGCCATTTTAGAACATTTACTGAAAATGTTCTGATTTTTGGCAAAATATGATTATATTATAATAATATGAATCTCTTGTGATATAAAAAAACATTTCATTAAAATTATTAATGTTAATACAATTAGGTATTGGAAATGCTCTGTCATTTTCACAAAATATGATTATATTATGATAATTTGATTATCTCTTGATTTGCATATATTTTGGTAACCTTACTTACGATTTTTTTAAATTTTCTTAAAACTAGTATCGCGTTTCTTAATTTTTTGGAAGATTTCAATAGTATGTATAATAGTTTACCAACATTAGTACAAAATTTCATACATTTTGAGATTATTGCTGTAAATCTTACAATATTGAGTGGCCATTTTAATACATTTTTTACCCCCGACTTAGATTTTAAAACATTTAATTAAAATTATAAGCAATTGTAGCACGATTACTACGAACTTTCGATTATTTTTACCAAAATATGATTATATTATGAATGTCTGATGATGTAGAGTTATTTAGGTAATCTTACTTATGACTTATATATTTTCATAATTCTCTAAGTTTTTAATAGTATGACAGCTTTGCATCGTTACTTAGAAATTTCAAGCATTTCAGCATTAGCAAATTTTAGTAAAATTAGCGCCCATTTTAAAACATTTTGTTACCCAGACATGAGATTTTAAAATATTTTATTGAAATTATTACAAATTTTGCAAAATATGATTATTATATGATAATATGAATATCTCGTGATTTGTCAATATTTTGGTAACCCTATATAAGATTTTTTTCAAACTTGAATATCTCAAAAATGGGATTAGCTAAAATTTTTAAAAATTCTGTGCATAATTCGGCTTTACTTGCACAAAATTATGGCACACAAAAAATAATTTTACTTGTGAGCTTCAGGCGCGAAGCTGGCTATTTATTTTCAAAATTGAATGTCTCGAAAACAGGAAGGGCCCCAAATTTAAAACATACGGCAAAATATTCTATATCTATATCTATATTCTACATACATACTTAGTGTATTTGAACCGCTAGCAGAAGGTTTGTTTTAATTTCGATTTCAGTTTAATATCAGCTTAGAAGTTTTAATCCAGGGTTTAGAAAAAAGTAACAATGTTTACATATACAGTGTGTTTTCAATTAAACCACCCAAATCGGATTTTCGTCCACCAGATGGCGCTTAGTTAGGGTAAACAAAAAAGTAAATCTGGCAACTCGGCCGAAATTTGGAACAGCTATTTGTAATATCTATTGTCATGTCATTAGCCAAAATTTAGAACAGGTATCTATGATATCTAAATATTGTCTTGTCATTAGTGTCATGAGTTGAAGTTTCAAGATTTATTATAAATTTATGTATTTGTATGTCCTACTGGAATTGATTTCACATTTCACAATTGAAGCTCGTCTTTCTAAATTAATTTTGGGCATATTAATTAAATATATAAAATTGTTTAAGATGACATTTGGACATGACATTTGGACATTTGGACACACAAGTGACATTTGGACGCTTTTGAAATAGTTAAAAATTTGCGCATTGCCAGACTAGTTGTTTTTTCTATTTCTACAGAAATATAACTGCGGATGGTTAAAATATGCCTGTGGATGGAAATGGCGATTTGAGGGGTTTCATTTATTTAGAAGTTAGAAGTTGGCGAAATATAATTTATAAAATACAATATATGTACATACTTACGTACAAGATTTTGTAAAACTTATATTTCAAATTGATAAGATTGTGGATAATTGTAGTGGTGTACGTACAACGAAACATTTCTAACGTTTATCTGTAAGTAGAGGAAACGTTCTGATAGCACTGTCCCGAAAATAATGATTGCCATGGTTGCTTCCTGTCTGGCGAGCCGAGTATTACATCCTCATTTTTATTATCTGTGATATTTGTGATAATAAATATGTTTTGTTGGACATACTTTTGCACATAAAAGTGCATGCATTGATAATAATTAATATTTAAAATGCTTAGTTTAATTAATTATTTACTTAACCCAGTATTTTTTGCTTTTTTTTTCATATCGTTGGCATACCATAAAAGCTGAGCAAGTCAAAATTTGACTTGCATGTTGTATCATGGTTCATTGGAATGTTACTAAAAAAATTGCAACCATATATTGAAGACTAGGTTTATCTTAAAATGTTGCATTTTCAAATGCATTTACCTCGAAACTTTTTTTTTTTGACTTGGTAACTTTTTCTTGCATTGGCACGTGAGCAAAATTAATTCACAAGTGCTCTATGTACTGAGGATACAAGTCAAAATAATTTCCACATAAATCAAACGTTTAAATTTACGCAATTTAAGTCTGACAGCTACATAGTCACTCAGTCATACTTATAAAAGACACCAAATTTAGGGTACTCGCCGTCATCTACGCGTTGAGATATTCTGTAATTGAAACCTCTCAGTGCCACATATTTGGTGAAATCACTAAACGTGTACGAAAATTCTCAAAAATATTCAAACATGATTAGGCAATTTTTTAATAAGTAGTTGGAATCGACTGTCGATTAGAAGTTGCTCTTCAACATGTTTTAATTAGTTTATAACATAGCTTTTATTTTATAGATTTGATACTTTAAGAAGGATTGTAAAACAAAGTGTTTTTATTTATAAGTTTTTTTTTAAATTTATTAAATTTTATAGATTTTTTTAATGGATATTGTAGTGGATTGAGATTGTGGTGTAAGAACCAATTGAAACAATACTTTGTTCGATTTTGCCCGACTTCATCGATTCCTCATTAATATTTAGATTTCATGTTTACAATATTTTCTGTTTCTGTTTCTATTTATGAATATGAAATAGAATACCATTGATGAATTCTACTTGCTAACTAAATATGGCGTATGCTAGAAATTGTTAATCCTATAGAAAAGATGTAACGAGTTACATCGTCTTTTCAGATTTTTTAGGCGGAGTAAAATCGACGGATTTAACTTTTATTACGAAACGCCGGAACTTCTGCATTGTTTCGCACACCCGTTATTTTCGAGAAATTCGAAAAAATAAACGAAAAATCAAACGATCGCCGCCCCTAAACAAACAGTGTTTATTTACTTGTTTAATTTAATGGCGACGAGCTGTTTTCCTTTTGTAACTTAATACTTGGAAAATTTCCAATATTTCTTAACCGGTATCGCGTTGCAGCTTTTAGATTTCGGCAATAAAACATGAAATATTTCAATGCCGAATAGTTGACTCCCTGCGAGTCGCGGCCATTTGTAACGTGCCACTTGAAGTTGGAAACTTTGCGGAAACGGGCCCGATCATGCATACATAATCCATTTATTAAGAATCCCGTGGAAATTGGCTGAGCCATTAATTACCGCCGCAATTTATGCGGCGGCTAATTTGTTTATTGCAAGCGACCCCGAAAAGTTGCTCACCGGCACATTTTTTCCAATAACGAATTAGGTGCATGCTAAGTACACAGGCGCACGCACACTAAAAGTGTGTAATGTAGACCCTGTTTCCGGCCACGGGGACTTATACTTTCGTAATAATTGCAGATAGGGATCTTCAGAGGAGAAATTACATTTTAATGAGCGTATGAACATGTTTTACGCGAATCTAAAATCATTATTCGTCTGCTCCAGCGCGTTTCCTCCACATTGTTTCAGGTCTGCTAAAACAAACAATTATCTTTCGACGTCTGCACTCGGCAAGTTGTCGCCAGCCGGATTTAATTAATGATTTTCGTAAATTCCGGGATATTTAATAATGATTCGTTAGCCATATTAATAACCGAAGTGACAAGTGTAATTGGTGGAATGGGAGTTTCATTGTGCAGATTCGAATAACATCCGCTGGCTTTTGCAGACTTTCCTCTCAATAATTAGTACAAAAATGTATGCCGTACCATTAAATATTCATTTGTGTAAATTTTCTACATTTTTCTGTTTGGTTGACTATTTAATTGCCTAAGAGCCTGAACACACGTAGATACTGTTGCTAGATACACTATGCGACTTGTATGCGAGCTACAGCGCCATATATCACACATGCTCATTATAAACACTTGTCGTGAAATGCAACATTTTCGACAAGTTTACTACTAATCTGGCCTAATAGTATGCGATACAGTATGTGTTAATTTTCCTCCGCAATACTGTATCTCGCATAGTGTATCTGCACACAGTTTCTATGTGTGTCCAGGCTCTTATTCTGTAAAATTGATAGATTTTGATAAGTTGATAGATTTTTGAAAATATTTCATGTAATAGAGGTAATCTAAAACTGGATATTTTCTGAAGCAAACAAAATTTCGTTGCACTCTTCTTTGCCGGTAGCATTAAGCCGAAATTATGTTTTCCTTCCTGTAATGATCATTAAATAATAGTTGTACAAGATGTCAAATTCATGAATCTGATTTGTAGAACAAGTAGAACAAAAATCACAATTATTGATTTGTCAGAAAATTCTTGTTAATATTAAATTCAATAGCAATTTTTCATCTTAATGCACTCTTCTTTTCCGGTAGCTATTAAGCCTGAATTTATTTCTTTTCTATCTGTATTATCATTAAATAATAGTTGTACAAGATGTCAAATTCATGAATCTGACTTGTAGAACAAGTAGAACAAAAATCGCAATTATTGATTTGTAAGAAAATTATTGTTAACATTAAATTTAATGGCAACTTTTCATCTTAATAACATCTATGCAATAATCACATGGTGTACACATCAACTTTTTTTAAATTTTCTCCAGTTTTCAGCACAACCTACTTGGACATTTATATTAGTTTTTCAATTTCTCGTATGCAATCAAAATTATCAAAAACTGGGTAACTTTTCTTTACTTATTTATTTTATACAAAATATGTAAGTCAAGAAAAGTTGCTCAGTTTTTGATTATTTAAATACTTATTCCTTCACGCGCTCATTAAAGCATTTTTGTCAATTATGTTATGTCATTGTTTTAAAAACATATACGGAAATATTTTGAAAATATTTCCGGTAATTGAGGTAATTTAGAAGTAAACTGGAAATTTTCTGAAAGAAACAAAATTTCGCCGCAGTCTTCTTTTGCGGTAGCTATTAAGCCGAAATTTATTTATTTTTCTTCCTGTAATTATCATTACATAATAGTTGTACAAGATATCAAATTCATGAGTCTGACTTGTAGAACAAGCAGAACAAAAATCGCAATTATTGATTTGTAAGAAAATTCTTGTTAATATTAAATTCAATAGCAATTTTCCATCTTAATAACATCTATGCAATAATCACATGGTGTAGACATCAACTTTTTTTTCATTTTCTCCTGTTTTCAGCACAACGTACTTAGACATTTATATTATTTTTCTCAATTTCTCGTATGCAAACAAAAGCATTAAAAACTGAGTAACTTTTCTTTACTTATTTATTTTGTACTAAATGCACATTTCGAATGGTACACCAAGTGACCATTTTCGTTAATATGGTCACTTGGTGACCGAAATGTGCATTTAGTAAAAAATATATAAGAAAAAAAGTTACTCACTTTTTGATTATTTTAATATTTTATTCTTCGCGCGCTCATTATTTTTGTTGTTGTTAATTATCTTATGTCATTGTTTTAATAACAAATAAACTAAGATACTCTACAAAACCTTCTATAGAAAAGAAGAAAATTGCAAGACAGCTGTCATAGATTGGGAAGAGATATATAATTTTGTTGGCTTACAAGTGAAAGTTTTATTTTGATGATTTAGTAAATTGTAACAAATCTCAGGCTCACCCTTCCAAATTCTTAACTCATTAAATGTCTGAGTAGGAAAGGTAACAGCAGAATATAAAACTTTAATTGCAGTTTCTCACATTTTATAGTTTTTGACTTAAGTGGTTTCACTTGTAAGCCGACAATATATAATATTCATTCAGTCAGTTGTAATAGAATGAAAATACATGCAAAACACATAAGAAGCAAGTGTTTCAGAATAAATATTCTATCTCAAGGGTGATAATTTGTACTTTCTATTATTAAAAATGATTTCGGAATTATTACATTCACTAATGGCCGTGCAGAAAATATATTACTCGATTTCCTCTAAAAAATGTTTCAATATTATTATATTTTATATTGATAAAATGAACAATTAGTGTTATATTAAAAACTGTTCTAAATGACTCAAATCTACTTTGGTAGTTGATAAGAACTTTATTAAGGTTTCAGGAACATATCTTATTTTCGAAAATTTTCATAAAAGTCAAACAAATGCAAGATTTCCACTTCAATCAAAAACTAAGTAGCTCTAAATTATATAACAACACCGTTAAATTCCGGTAAACGACTTTTGGTAAAAATCCATATATTTTCTGTGTTTAAAACGAATAATCTACATTTTCTGCAATAATTTTAATATTATCATATATTGATAATCTATCAAACTAGCAATAATCATTCATTTCAGAAACCTGCTAAGGGTACTATTTCAAATTTTCGGGAAACAGAAAAAACACTATGTTTCATACTTAATATATTCTAATTAAATATCCCATAAAACGGAATTTCAGTTGGAGGGATAATGTAGAAAAATATGCGTTCTGATTACTGATTTACTGCATACCTTAAAAAAAAAACTTTGGAAGTTCCTAGATTAGATTAGAAAGTGGAACTTTCCTAGATTATTTTAATGTAACTATGATTTTGTCATGAACTTTTTAATTATATAGTTTATATTTTAGTTTTCTTTTCATTTTCCAAATGTGAATGGGACTTTGATAAAAGTATGCCTACTGTTAACTACATTTTTTGTTACAATTTAAAATATTTTTTTAAACATTTGTTTTTTTTAATTTTACCAAACTGTTTCATTAAGTTTTGTAAAATACAGTTTTTGTGTGAGTTTTGTTGTGTATTGTTCTTAAACTGCCAAAATTTGAATGTAATTTTGATGCAAAAGATTTTTTTTATATTTCTTTAACAATTTCCGGTGGTTGTACATTATAGTAAGGTAGATTATTTTGATCAAAGTCCATTCAAATTTGGATAATATAAAAATGCAGCAGAGAATCATCATACATTATCAACTTTTTAAAGATGAGCAAAAATTGATGAGTTTATGTTGTGTATTGTTTTTATACTGTCAAAATTTGAATGAAATTTTGATACAAAACATATTTTTTTATTACAATATTTCATAACAAAAAAATGTGTTTGTAGAAGAGTGTATAAGTTTTGTTAAAGAATATGGATAAAAGAAATGAATATTTTCACTTTGTTCAACGTATCTTTCTTTCAACTTTATCTTTAATACGTATGATAAATATTTTTTTATATTAGTTACTATTCCTTTACATATTTTCAAAATCCACAAAACAAGTAAATAAAAATTTAGTGTATTTTCTCAAGGATCAAAAACCGATTAATTTAAGTTTTATAGAATACAGCTCAGATTTATAAATGTGCATACAGGGTGCTTCTGAGAATTTTATTTAAACACAAGTTAAGTCACGGATAATGTTTTTTAAGCCAATTTTAGTCAGTTCAAGCCAGTTGGTAAATTTCAAGTCAATGTTAGTTAGCTACTTAGCTTTATGTTATTTATTTTTCTATTTATAAGATTAAGTTTATTTTGTTATAAGTTTTGTGATTGCATAAATACAGGGTGTTCAGGAGATGTGCGCCGAATGATATCAAATGATTTTTTGTTATCTTATAAGTGGCAATAATAGAACCTAATCAGTGATTTTCTTTTACTTTGATGCGATGAATGGGCGAGAAGTTAAGCTTACTTAAATTAATTAAGCTAGTGCATACAAAATTAGAAATATTTTAGAAACGGTTGTTTTAGACCTAATTTTCATTAAAATATTTCGACAAAATTGCTGCCTTAGTTGATTTAACCTTTTGTTTCTTACAAAGTCACAAATGAATAGAGAAAGTCATCTGCTCTCCTCAGATTTCTTTAATTTAAAAAACTACTTTGTCGAAATATTGGCAACAGTATTAAACTATTTTGCTATTAATATGATTGAATGATGTAATAATTCTTCTCTAGTTTTATAGTTTATTGTCACGTTGGCCCTTGGGATAAATAAGTATAAAAAATATATATATTTCTGGAGGAGCCTGAGAAATTCCATCTCGGGGTCTCGGCTTTTTGTCCTTTAACTGCATCACGAATCGTCACGAATTTCTCTTGTTGCCACACACTTTCAAAGGATTTTCCCTTCCACTTCGCACGTTCTCGGTATTCCGGGGCGATTCCGCGAAAAATGTTCACCCTAATAATGGGGGGTATCAATATTCCGGTTACTAGAGCGTGCGTGGTAATGTGTCGGATAAAAACGCACAACATCGGGACAAATGCGAGGCCATCAGCGGAGGTCAATCTCTCTCGCTACGACACTTTTTTTCACGAAATCGCCGATGTTTGGCTAATGCTGTTTAGATTAGTGCGGAATCGTTACTTTTAAGCACTACGCCTATCGATCGCCAGCGGTATTTTCGGCTGGAAAGCAATTCGGCTTCGCTGGTTTTGCATTGCAGCTACGTTCTTTTTAAATTACTAGGCTAACTAGACCAGTATAATCGGAAATTGCGGCCACTGATTATTACGTGATTGTAATGACCGCGTGGATTTGGCAACAATACAAAAAAACAGTATGTTTGCTATTCAAAGCGATTTAGCGTTAAATTTAGCATGTTTTTACAACTGCACTTTAAGAAACAGTTACGTAAATTTCACACACGCGCACATTGGTAATGATCGTGAGCGAAAGATATCAAGCGTAATGGAAATAAAAGTGGACCCTGTTTTGTGCCATTATATTTCACGTATGTAAGATGCTATCTCCCTCCGTGTTGCTAATTTAATATAGCCATTGTATTGAGGGGGTGGGTTCTCGCTCACTCATTACATATTCTACTTACCTCGGGCTCGATTTCGTTTCTCCTTAAATGATTTAACGTTTCGTTAATTGAAAAGCATTCGTGACTTTCGGATTGTCACGTAACGTGCGGGTGGCTTTTTTATCTCTCGCCGAGTGCAATTCTGAAATAAATTAAAGACACGACTCGTGTAAATTATCTCCGGATAGAAATGTGTAGTTAATTAAATTAAACATATGACGTGTAAAGATGTGTGTTATTGATATGATGGATTTATTCAGTATTACAGCGCATTTGGCATGTCTTCCATTATTTATGTTGTACAAGAGAAAAAAAAAATGCCCACTACTTACAATCTATTTGACCCGTAGTCTTGATATTATTTATTGAAATACAGATCGAGAAATAAAATTCTGATAATAAAAACAATCGTAATTATTATTGGTAAGCAACTTAATAAATTATAGCAGTTAAAGTATCGATTTTTCTATTCATTCATATTCTACAGAAAATCATTGAAAACAATTTTTGGTAAGCAACTTAATAAATTATGGCTTAATTGCTTAATTGTAATTGCTTAATTGTAATTGCGATGAAGGCTTCATACCCATTAGACATTTTACAAAATCCAAAAATTATTTTATTATTTGAGCTTTTCCGCACATAGGCTTTATATTATTTTACATGAAACATTAAACTCGATCATACGATTTATTTGCCAATTTATACAAACAAATTATTAACTCTTCCCTTATTGTATTTATGCTAAAGGCATCATAAACATCAAACATGTTATAAAATCCGGAAATTTTTCCACACAATGGTTGCATTATATTATTATTTCAACATTCAACAGTCATATTTGTTTTTAACAAATGATAAACTACTCTGTTAAATTGTATTGTAAGTGAAAATTACATTGTTGCTACATTTTGAATAGTTTCCAATGCTATAAATACGATTGTTGCCGCAAGACATTAATTTAAATAAATATAATTTCAAAATAAATTTCCATTCTCGCATGAGTGCCATAAATAACGCACCATTAGTTATAGCCGGCTTACATAAGATTTTTGAAGAGGGAAAACTATATCCGCAGAGTTTTCGTGGAAGCAATAAAAAAAGAGATTGATTGCGCTGTAAAGTGTGTATTTCCACGTCCACACTTTTTACCCGGCTTAAATACCAGGTGACATAATCTACTTTGCATAAGCGATTATTTCTCCGGCGATCACGTTATTTATACGCCGATATTAGGTTTCGTATTAATAATATCGGCGTATTCTATAAATGGCAGAGCGACATATAAAAATATTCCATATATATCAGCTAATCGGTTATAAATATCAGCGGACGTTGTAAGTTGTCGGAATAATTAGCAATTGTTGATGTCATTTTCAGCGGTGCTTGCGAGTGAGTTACATTGTTTGATTTGTGGCCATCGTTCTGCAGAGGCAATAAAAGTGCGGTTAAATAAACAAAGAGTAATTGTGGGACGTATTGAGTTGTCATAATCAATATTTCTTAGTCATGCACTTGTCGGTGCGTTATTTTAAGAAAGTCATGTCGTGAGTTATGCGCCAGCCAAGTGCATCCAGACAATTTGCTTGTATGCAGAATAATCATCAAACAAATCAATTAATGATAAATGATCTATTGTTCCCAAGACTGGATTAAAATCGCTGCATTGAATTCAATCTGGAGTTTTTACTTTGTGTATAACATATACAGGGTGTTCTGTTTCTGAGCATTACAAGTGTAAACACTTATGGTGTTAAAAGGAACATTTTTCTTTCATATATTTATTCCTTGGTTTGCATGAAGATTGGACTACATTGGACTGCAATTACATGACTATTGCAATGGACTTTTCTCACGAGTATAACGCTATTTTTTTTTTCTACATTATGCCAGTATATCATGTTATGAATTAAATGAAACAATTTTACTTTGTTACTTCCACTAACACATTTATTTTACAAAAATAAATTAGTGACTGCAGTTTCGACTACTCTATAGTCATTGTCAAAATAAATGTGTTAGTGGAAGTAACAAAGTAAAATTGTTTTATTTAATTCATTTACCATGTTCCACAAAGTAACGGCTACCAGTGTACAGTATTTATATCATGTTATATTTATATTTTACTTCTTTGGCATGACTATTTTATAAATCGTGATGCAATTATATTTCATCACGATTTTGACAATGGCTCAATATTTTCTACACCATTTTGAGCAAAATATCATCGTTGAAAGTAACTATTACTACATCATCGTAGACAAAATATTTATACAGAGACCGAAGGCGTAATTTTTCAAGTTAGGTTAGGTTATGTGTTTTCGAGTTAGGTAATCATATAACTGCAACATGTATTTTAATTTCTATTCCTTTCTCAAATTTCTCGTAGACGGTGTTCCATTTTTTCCATTTCCAAAACTATTACTATTAATATAAACTATTACTACATCACCGTAGGATTTTTTTTTTATAGAGACAGAAGGAGTATTTTTTCGTGTTAGGTTAGGTTATGTTAGGTTTTGTTAGTTTTCGAGTTACGTAATCATATAACTGCAACTTACATATTAATTTCCATTCCTCTGTCAAATTTATCGTAGACGGTGCTCCATTTTTTCCATTTCCAAAAATTAACCAGGAACCATGTACCTACATTTGATGACTAGGTGTCTCCATTTATGGATAGCTTCGGCAGTTCAGAGATTATCTTGTAGTAGCTTACCAGTAATCCTTTGGATTTGATTTATCCATCTAATCCATCGAAGATCTAGCTCTGGGTGGTTTTTTCCTTACACTTTTTCCTAGACATCAGCTTTTCCAGCTTAGCTGGATGCCTTTATCCTATTAATAAAAGTCATACTTGCGAAGTACTCTTTTCTTGAATACTATTTTACACCTTAGTGTCTCATATTATGTTAAACTAACATATTAATTTTCGTTGATTATTGAATATGGAATGAACCAAATTTGACGAAAAGTACCGGAAAAGTTTGTTTGCCATTGAAAAATGTATTGATCAGTTTTGAAAACAAAATTATTCTGTTTTACGTCCATTTTAAGATGTTGCTGCATAATAAATTATCTTCGTCTGTTTTAATTGGGTATAATTATTCACTTCTGGACATCTACTCCAAATCTCTGTACAAATGTACAGCCACGGACTCTGGAAATGACGCGTTACGAGCGACCGAGCAGTCTGCGATCCTTCGTCTATTGTACCCCTTCTGTGCGGTACCAGATAAGGTACTACTCGGTCTTAAGGAGCGCGTCATTCCTAGAGTCCGTAGCTGTACAAGTCATTTGGAATCAAACAATTTGATTGTATGAGTGACAATCGTGAAACAAATCCTTATTTATAAATGAACTATTTGTGGTTCTGTGGTCTGGCGAGTAAGAACTTAAAAAACTTAATTCCGAGGTTGTGGGTTCAATAAAAAAAAAAAACAAATCAACTGCATCGTTAATTATTGGCTGGTATAAATCAGCTCCAGCAATGAAAACATAAAAATTAACCACTAGTCTCGAGGTTGGCCTAAAATTGATTTATTTTGTCTTCATTTTAATTTGATTTTTATTTGAAGAAATAATCCTAATAATCAATACATATTCTAGGAAATTGATCAAGGTAGAGTCACTAGGAGCAAAATCGAGAATTTAAATCAAATAAACAAAAAAAGTATTCTGGGTATACTTTAATTGCTAACTTTTTTGTAAGTATATTGAATTTGGATTAAAATCAAACAAACAAAAAAAAATCTGCATGTACTTTAAATGCTAACTTTTTTGTAGGTTGTAGGTTTGTAGTGCAGTTCAAAGTATTTGAATGTATCTATATAGAACCCCAAAATTTATTTAGCAACATGACATTTCTAATACATACATAAAAAGTGTATAATTGTGCTTTAAGTATAAAATAATAAAATCTCAGATACATAATATAATCCTTTGGGATTTCATTATTAGGGATTTTTGGCAGAATTTATTTCGTGAGTGAGCAACGCGAGTGAGGGAAATAATTACCCGAAGGATTAAATGATATCCCAGTCCCGCGATACACATGTTATTATTTTCACTTCTGAATCATTTATTTTGGCACTTTCGAATCACATTTTGCATGCTGAATACATATGTCTAAATTTTTTTTGGGAAAATGAAAAACATGTAGGTAAAACCTATCAAGTTATCATATATAAATCGGTCCACCTAAAATGGCCAAAACACTTTGGTAAAGTGCCAATTACTATTGTAATGATCTCTAGATTCTTTGATCTTATAAGCTAGATGTGGTGCATCATTTGTATCATAAGCCATACATAGATATTCAACATAATCGTATATTATACAACTAGCTATAATGATGACTTAATGATACTTAGCCTGCGACGATATTTTCACTTCAAAATGCTCTCAACGTAAATGTAATCGATGTTGATGTTTCGACTTTTGAATTTAATTGATGACACATTGCGGACTACTAGTTAACCTAAATTTTAGAATGATTTTTGTTGTTGCTCCTAAATTTAGTAAAATTTTGAACTTACATTTCTCGATTAAGTTAAATATACATATTCAACACATATCTGTACGTTGGAAGTGAAATCGCCAATGTCCATTTTTAAAGTTTTGTAAAAAGTAGCAAATTTCATCCTACAGATTTTTTGTTCGGCTTTTATAAGGTAGATCCTTCGCAGGAGTCGAATACAAATTATTAGGTATAATTGTTTTTTTCCAATTCGCATTATTAAAATGCTCATTTGTATATTGAATCTCATCGTTAAAACTACACTTTAATCGAATGGGTGAATAAAATGTTTACATTTTCACTTTATTCGCTGTAATCATTGACAACGTGAATAAAGTAAAAATATAGGTAAATTGAAATTTTCTATCCTTGAAATTTTCGTTGTCACCTGACAATGTGACACTTGACGCAAATTCTTCAATTCTGATAAAGAATTGGAAAAAATCTTGTATGATACACGTGAATAAAGCAGTTTTATCCACTCGAAAACATTATAGCACTCGCTTCGCCTCTTGCGCTTAACTGTTTTTTTTTGTGGATAAAATTCGACTTTATTCACTTATACCATAAATAGCTATTAAAGTTCTTGCGTATTCCATCCGTATATATGATTTAATTTTAGGTAATAAGTTAATTTGTACTTCCTTCATATCAATTTGAATTTTTATTTGCACCCGGTTTCGATCATGTAATTGATCATCATTAGGCAATCCTGCACAGATTCGAAAATTTTGCGTGATGGGATCAACTAAATGATAGAAACCGGTTGAAAGTCAAATTCCTAATTGAAATTAAGGAGGTACAGACAAACTTATTACCTATTTTAGCAGGTATTTTATACTTAATTAATTGATTATTGAATCATTTTATGAATATTGGCATTTGACAAAATATATAATTTTTAATCAGAGAGCGATGATACTGTATGGGTTTTTTTTTCTACTGATAGAACATATAGTTTTGAGACTCAAAAGTTTTACATTACTTATTATTATTATTTTTACATCTATAAGTAGTTTTGAGATATAGTTTTGAGGACATAACGCGAAGTCGACAATTTGGACATTGGCCCGTTTACTTCCAAGGTACAGATATTTTATCCTTGCCCATTTTGGCTACATTCAATATAAGTATGACCTCGGTGCAGATGTTAACTTTCGCTACACACATTTCTGCTGACATTTTCACGCCCAATTTTGTCTTTCCAAATTTATTTTCGTTTTGGCACACATTTTTTTTAATGCAATTCATATTGATAGGCACATCAGATGCTTGTCGTACAATTCCAATTCTGAATCTGCAACTTTTACTCGCCGGAGATTTACAAATTTGGTGTGCCACGTGATTAGCTTTCACGCGGCTTTCGGTCGGCGTCTTCTTGAGTGACTCAGACGTGTAACTTTCGTCTGGGTCATGATTAATTCGAGTTTGACGTTTTCACGGCTCGTTATACATCATTATTTGGAGAAAAAACGCGCGTTTTTACGCGCGGTCGTGTTTTGTTTGGTGTGCTGCCAGTGCACGTTCCTGCGGCTAGAATGTCCTGTGCATATGTATTTGAGTGCACTCCAGACGGAATGCGCTGAATGGGAGGACTTCCTCATGAGGCTCGCAGGTGAAACAATGTTGAACACTTACTTGTTCGAGTACGATTTTAGAATCTGAACGAGCATAATGCTGGCTGAAAAGTGGCGAGCGAAATGCACTCGAGAAGATCTAACGGGATGTAGGGAATTTGCGGCTTTTTTTAAGCGTGTGCGTTTAAATGGTGTGGGCAGCAAATGCCTTTCTCCGCGTTCACAATAGTTGGCAGGTGATTTGTAAGTGATTAACTGGTTGAATTGGTTTTGTTGTTTTATTACGCGTTCTAGACGTAGATTCATGGGGATCTCGTAAACGGTAAGGATAGAGAGTCGGTTAAATGTAGGTTAATATGAAGCCTTTGAAGAAGTATTCATATGTAGAGTAAAAGTAATACAACTGCTGGTTTTTAGCAAACTGCGACAAAACTGATATTTGCGATTTTTTTTAAATTCATTACTTGGTTGGTGGTATATAAGATATCAAGATATTTGTCTGCTTTCTCTACATCCGAGATGGCTTTATTGGTTCACATGAAATGTCATATTTAAGCTTTTATGTCGTATTTTTTAATAGGTTTTCGCTTTTTTGCAAATATTATTATATATATTACTACAAATGAAGCTTTCAATTTTTTTAGAACTTCAACTTCTTAAGAACTCGTTATTATTATTCGTTGCAAGTATTGTAGCAAGTGTTTTAACGAACAGAAGTTGCACAAATATATTTATCATTCCGATCAGCAAAACTCACTTCAGGCAACTTACTGCCTACAATTTTAACTATGATAATTTATGTATTTTCATTTCAATTTTCCTTTGAAATTCTAAATTTCAGAGCTGAAGAGGAGTTGTAGAGATATACTTATTATTCTGCTCAGACAAAATCGTACGCAAACTTACAATTTTAATTACGATAATTTATGAATGTTCGAGATTAATACAACAAGGGTATTAATTTTTATTCTTGTTTCATCCACATACACACAATACACCTCTGAAGATGGCTCACAATAGCTGAAACTAGTCAGGTGAAGAAATAATAAAAATTATGAAAACAACGTAAACCAAGAAAGGTCTTTATATTCAAATACTACTAGTAAGTACTCCTAATAAAGAAGAAATAAAACAATAAAAATATAAGTGTATTAATGATAATCATGATAATAAATAATGAAACGAAATGTTTATTTCCAAGCAAATTGTTGCTTGGTTGCGTGGTTTCCTAAAACAACATAATTTGTTTTTTTTGTTTTGAAAAATAGAAGGAATTTTTGATAATAATTTATAACACGAGTATTTCATAAGATTATTACATGAAATAAAAATTTAAATCGAATAAATTATATATATAAACAATCTTTATTAGGCTATCGACCCCATAGGGTCTTTCCGCCTTCGAATAAATTATTATTATGAATATTGATATTAAATGTACAGTTCGTACAATTGTTAATTTTCACATTATCCAAATCTATTTTGTTTTTGTTGGTGTTGCTAGAAGTTGCATCATGGATATATTCACATCTTCATTTCTTAAATTGGATATTTTTTCAGCACGATGCTCCTTGTTCAGTTCTAAATATACTTTTATGGACGTTGAAGTATTATGGCCAGTTACTTTAATTATTTGCTGTTCCCCAATTAAAGAACGTGCCAGCTGACTTACTGCCGTAGATCTGTTGGAATGGTTTGAAATTTTGATGTTCTTTATATCTAAACCAATCTGTTTTGTGGCAGATTTAGTTGACCATTTGCTAATTTTATTAATGTCAACTGGCATGTATTTAAACCTAGGTTTCATGTTTATTTGGTTCCTTATTCCAACTGTTGTTTGCGGTTAAAAATAGTCTTATGGTTTTAATGTTTTCTCCCCTTTTGTATATTAGTTTTTTAAATAATCGAACCGGGCAATTTTCTGGATTTTCTTTGTTCAGTGCAAACCATTTACTATCTGATGCATTTTTGGAACCTTCCTGTACAGTTTTTTGTTGTTGTAAATATAGGATTATATTGCAGTCTTCCGGATGGTGCTCCATTATTATTATTTCGCCTTTAAAGTACTGAATTGAACAACGGCAAGCTTCCCCTCCTCCAAACTAATTATACAGCTATAATTGGTATAGTTTCCTCTACAGTCCATTTGGGTTTCCATTTGGAGTATTTTCATCCCAACTTTGAACAATATTCCTTAATTCTTCATCTTGAATGTGCACTATACAGGGTGTTCCTTAATGATGTGCTAATATTTAAGGGTGCAATTCCTCGTGTCATTTTATGAAGAAAATTTCGTATGAACATATATCCGCAACGGCTTAAATTATTTGCTATAGGGTGTTGAAATATTTTTTTAAATCGTTATTTTTTTTTAATATCTCTATTCATATTGATGAATAATTTTTGAACACTAAATCTAGTTACTATAAAACAAATATCATTCAAAACAATAATTGTTGACATAAAGTAAGTTGTAGGTGTTGTTCGATTTTTAGTGTTTCATTGAATTTACTTTATTGTTTCGCTGTTTCTATTCGAATATCTCGGTAAATTATGGTGAATTATACGAATACGGAAATGGCGGACATGCATTACGTATACGGTCTTGGAGACGGTAATGCAACAGCAGCAAGACGTATTTATCAGGAAAGTTATCCTAATCGTGCCTTACCTGCTAGCCGAATTTTTTCGAATATTCATCGCCGCCTTTGTAAAACTGAGATTCTACTACTTATGGTACTACTTATGGTAGCCTCCATAAAAGGACTTCGGAAGGTAGACCTCGAACTGTCAGATCACCTGAAATTGAAAAGCGGTGCTGCACGAAATCGAAGAACATCCTGAGATGAGTACGAGGAAGATCGCTAGAGCTCTGAATATTTGTCATCAAATTGTTTGTCGAATTTTGGTTGATTTTTTGTTATATCCGTACCATATTAGGAGTACAGTCATTACTCTTCCCGGGGATTTTCCACAGCGTGTGAACTTCTGTCAGTGGTACCTTCAAAATGTTACACTTAATCAGCAGTTTGAGTCACGTTCACGGACTAAGCAAAATTTTCTAGGAATGCTATTTAAAATTTCCATAACAATTATGTGTGGGCTGACAAAAATCTCCATGCTATAACCGAAACCCATTTCCAAGAGCAGTAAATGTATGGGCAGGAATTATTGGTAATAATCTTATAGGCCCATTTTTTCTGCCAGGATGCCTTAATGGACAGTCCTACCTGCATTTCCTCAAAGAATGACTACCTCTGCTGCTTGAAGATGTACCAATTATGTTAAGGAATCAAATGTGGTACATTCACGATGGAGCTCCTGCTCATTTCAGTGTAATTGTTCGCGACCGTACATGCAGTTTATCCTTATCGTTGGATAGGTCACGGAGGACCTCAGCAATGGCCAGCGAGATCCCCCGAACTCAACAGTTTGGATTTCTTTTTATGGGGTCATCTTAAAACTTTCGTGTATAAAACTCCTATCAACACTGTAGCAGATTTAAGGGAACGAATCGTTGCCTCGTGTGAAATGATTATTCATGTTAGTCTCAGATGCAAAAAAGGGTCATTGGGTTATTGTTTGCAAAAGAACATTTTTGTTTTATCTGGTGTTGGTGTAGACCTCGGAATAAAATTTTTAGTGTTTTACCGTCAGGATGTAGAAAGTAGCAACATATGGTAGTTATTATTTATTTAAGAACATTAATAAGCGAAAACGAGAATGTACGTATACACGAAAGAAAATGCATTTCTGCAAAATAAACTTAACAGAGATTATTATTGAAATTGACAGTTAATCGAAAACAAACTAGTGAAAACCCAGTAGCCACCTTGATCCTCTATGCATAATGCCGAATGAGCAATAGGTAGTGAAGAACGCATACCTTTAAATGTTATTTTCGCTTATTAAATAAACTGATAATATCATATGTTGTTTTTTTCTACATCCTGATGGTCTCTTTGATTGTAAAACACTAAAACTTTCATTCTAAGGTCTATACCAACATCACAATTAAAAAAAAGGGCTTTTTGAGTGTAAAAGCGTTTCAAATTTAATTTAATTGTTTTAATCAAGAATCCTCTGACGAGAAAAATGCAAGAGACCTTTTTTATGTAGAATTGACCAGGCTAATTAGAAAAACTATTCAAATGGAGAAATGACAGTGGCGTACCACTTTTATTGTAAAACATATCAATAGACATGTTTACAGGGACGCCACTGGCGGAGCGATAGAATAGCTTTTCTAACTAAAATTTGTGGTTTTATATCCTATTAACGTATACCAAAATTGAAAATAATCTCTAAAGTGTTTTCGGAGATATTAAAAAAAACGATTTAAAAATATATTTCAATACCCTGTAGCAAAAAAAATATATGTTCATATGAAATTTTCTTCATAAAATGACCTGAGGAATTACACCCTTAAATATTAGTTCGTCATTAAGGAACACCCTGTATATTTTTCTCTTCTCCGGCATGACTTGTAATTGTCTTCTCTTCGCATTTCTAGCAGCTTGGAATGTTATATATTTAAATGGATCAAATCGTCAGTTGTATTCGTTGTAATATTTTTCTTGGAGTAATTAGGCTGTATTATTCCAAATCGGTTTAACAACCATCTCCTTATATTCACTTCCATCAGGCTGTATTATTCCAAATCGTTTTAACAACCATCTCCTTATATTCACTTCCATCAGTTTTCCGCATATTGTATGCCCATTCGGTAAGGATGTCGACAAGTTTTTCATCAGGCGTGTTTTCTTCGAGGCAGTTATTTTTTTCTTTGCAATATTCCGTGAATTGCTTCCACACGTACTTTTTGGGGCGCACAGTATTTTGCGGCGTTTGTCGTTTCACTTTGTTTTTTTTTATTTCGTCCAAATTAAACTTTGCAAAACGGTAATTTGGATTCGTTTTTGCTGCTCGTAAACTTTGACGTTTCTATGCTAATCGTGATACTTGTGTTTCGTAGTCATGAAAACAAGATCACACCTACCTCATACTTCATTATTGAATAAAATTACCAATGACAAACCGAAATTCAAAAACGAAAACATGGGCGTTTGACAAATCAAGAGCCGAAATACAAAATTGAAAACATAGTGTTTTCCATTATGAATACACACATTTGAACCAATCAAAAACGTGTATTTTACATTGAATAACATAATCGCAAATATTCATTCTGCTCATAGTATTACTAGTGATACCCATTATGAACTTTATTAATTCAATGATTTCGAAATAATTGAGAAATTTCTCGAAATCTTTTGAATTATTGAGAAATCTGAAGAAATTTGAAGACTACATGAATTTTTTTTTCAATGCAGATTTTGATTATTCAAGGAAATGCCTTATAATGCCTTATAATATCCGTTTTGAAAAGTCAGATTTTACATCAATTTCTGTCGTTATGAAACGTTTAATTTTTCCAAACTTTCAAGCACGCAATTATGTAATGTAGTTTACAATTATCTAAAGACATTACACAACTACAGTTCCCACCAAGCTTCAAACTTTTTGTAGGTTACAGGGTATCTATTTCTGGATTTTTCTAGTAGTAAACTACCCATGTCATCATTAGCAGAGTCGTCAACATCATACGTTAGTTGAGTCGCTATATGAGGACATTTTTTGGCATTATTATTAAATTTGTGAATTATTTTGGTTTCTTGACAAAATTCGTTTATGCCAGTGCAATCATCTTTCCATAGAAACAATAGGTTTAAGGTGATCTGTGATGTAGTAAAGAACGTTCTTATTCAAATAGTAGATTAAATCATTCTGACGGAATTAAATAAAGTTTTGTACGTAACATGTTATGAAATATGCGATATTGTTTTGTTTGACTCGTGTAATTTTCAAAACTCGCTTCGCTCGTTTTGGTAAATCTTACACTCGTCACGCAATATCGCCATAGCTGGTTACGTAAATAACTATTTCAATTATGAATACACACATTTGAACCAATCAAAAACGTGTATTTTACTTCTGAAACTCAGAACTGGTTAAAATTTGTAATCGGCAGAGTTTAGTGGGAGATTAACACAATTTCATTTACAGATCGGAATGCACATATGGTTATTGGAAACACAGAATTATTGAATGAAGATTTGCATTGCCATCAGCCCGACTAACTGCACGGACCTTACCACTAATATTTATCAACGTTTTGACGGTCCGAATGTACGCATTAGCATGCGGCGTGTCGCTATAATTAGAATTATTGACGCTGTCATCCGCCACGGGCGTAATTGAGAGTGGTTTCGAACAATCGGCGTTTGCTTTCATTCCGCTTCCATAAAAATGATGCACTTATCGGGTTTCAAATGGTTTCCCGTTCAATTCCGAAGCCGCCCTCGGATTTTTCCACGTGCGATTTATCGCTAATTAAACCGCTCCAAGGCGGGGACGAAAATCGAGAAACTCGAGTTCAGGAATTTGTCCTCGTTTTTATATCAGGGACATGTCAAATATCTGATTATAATAATAATTGAAACGAAATACTTTGCGGATTAAATTTGCCGCTTGGTATGGCGTAAGCCAATAATTGTATCGATTGAACCTTACGGTTTTTGCGGTAATAATAGCGACGAATTCGCTTTCTCTGCTTTCTTATCCAATTTTTCACCGCCAACAAAGGCCTTGATTGATAACCGGAAAGCTACTTTATTTAGAAAATCAAGACCAAGTAAACACTATTATGTTTATGAGTGCTGTTACGCTTCGATTTATTTTGCTTTATATCTGCGGCTCGAAAAGCTCTATTGTATCTGCCAATGATAACATTTGGCAAATAGAGCAACCCATCAAACTGTACACTGCGGTAAGTTTAGTTGTTTACAACACGTGTTAACAAATTGTATTAACTTAATGTTATTAATACGCAGATGATGGTTTTTATTAATCATGGCATTATTTATTACCACAAAGTATTTCTCTCGTTTTCGTGTATTTCATCGGGCTATAATAAATTACCCAGCCATTTAAATTTGCGTCATCCAACGACCACACAGAGTTTATAGATATAATCTTTGTCATTCCAAGGTGGTTAAAAATGCGCTCTGGTTCGTGCCCGATTAATGCTAACGCAATTGGTATTTTCAATCGTAGCAATAACGCAGCTGATGTGCAATAAATGCGCGTTTTTCATCGCTAACTGATGAAAATCGTAGCCTTTTTCGAATAATAGCTAATGGTGCCGTAACGTACCCGTGTTTAAGCAGCATCGGGTGAATAACTGAAAGCGTAGTGTGTGAAAATTGTTTCTTCGCGTGTTTTCCACAATATATGCATAATGTTCTTTGAGATGTAATAAATTATAACGCTGCATAATAGCCGAAGGCGCCGTGTTTGCATCCGAACTGTCGGTGTAAACGTTAAAACGTAAATGCTCCTCACATATATCATTAGGGTGATTCACCGCGTTATTCCTGTGCAAATATTTCAATTTCTCGGCCAGGACTCTTCTAATTGAAAAAAGAATGCCTGGAGACCGGCACGGTGACGTTGGGGAAATGTGTACCGACTTATTAATTTTAGAAATCCTCACGCCATTCAGTGGCGATGTGCTCTGCTCTATTTTAGAACCCACGAAAGTGTTCACTGAACGGAACGCACCACAAATAACCTCCTCCCATTTGCATAACAATCATTACAAAAAAATTTCAGGTGTATATATATAGCACAAAGATTTTATCGCCCACTGGCACTCTCGGAATTGTTACGGATATAAATCACATTATTGTGCGCGATGAATGGAAATCTCGCGGCCTCAAGTGAAATTGGAGGAATTATGCTTCCCAAATCTGGGGCTGGTTGGGGGCGTTGGTGTTCCAACGAGACGTAATTAGCTTTATATTTTTAATGTTATTCATTACGAGCTAATCTGTTGCCCGAATAAGAATAAAAAATCACAAAGCCCGAACGTGCCTTTGAAATAAATATTAAATAAAAAGAGCCAGACTTCTCCAAGGCACACATTTTTTGCACCATTGGGGATTCCCGATCCTAAATCATCGTTTGCATGTAACATTCAATATTTGTAAGGCTAAATAGATGAAATTTTATGGTACAGCTCAATTTAGTGTACGTGAATATATTTGTACCTACGACTAAAACGATAAAATTCTTTATTAGAGCTTACTTGAAATTTGCATTACTGTGTTGGTTAGTAAGTTTAGGCTCCCACTATTAATTTCCACACGTGATTTTGACTCACACTACAGGCAATATTAAAATAGTCAATCCCCGCGAATATGATCTTTCTGCAGCAATTTCTATGTAAGTTGCTATAATTAGACCTGCACAAACTTTCAACGATGCCAAACATGAAAAATTGTTATTAAATATGCCATTTGAACTTCGAAGCTGCATGCTTAAAAAAATCCCACCATTAATAATTCAAAAATAAAAAATATGCTAAAAATGTTTAGTAGCGAAAGTTTTATTTTCACGTGTCGCCAAAAATAATTATCGTACTATTAATAGAAGTCCAACGTTTGGTAGACCTTTGGTTGATGGCCAAATAAAAAATATTTTCGTGTACCTTATAGAACCGTGTCTCTTTTCTCATTAAAATTTCCTTCATCGGTTTGAATAGGATGAAAAACAATTTCAAGTTCAAATCCGATCGCTGGACTTTTCTGTTGTAATTGAACAGACAGTGCGAAAATTACATTCTGCAGGAAAAGTATCTGTTTGCTCGATAAAAATTGTACTTTTTCGAAAACTGTCATCAAAAGTTGACATTTACGTTGAATTTTCAGTTGACAAAGTGAGTAATTTTGACGTTTCACAGTATATATAGAAGAACTCTACAATTGTTTCGGCCTCTCAGCCATTCTCAAGAGTATAAACTAAATTAAAATATTCAAACAGAGCAATATATATACAAAAAGTGCTTAATGAGATGGTAATAATAAACGCATTAAAATAAATTTAACAACTAACGCAATGTTGTCATACACAATGTTGTCTCCTTTAATGACTACTTTGCGAATTTATAAGATTTCTGGCAAATCCGTCCGCTTTCCTTTGTGCTCCGTGTGTAATACTTCCAGACCATCATTTCTGAAGAAGTGATTACTATTAATGCAGTGTTGATTAAGCTACCTAGCTGCGTAGTACTTTTATATTCTAGAACGCCAAAGTCTTTTTCGTTTTAGAACATAAAACAAATGTCAAAATAATTTGTCAATTATTCAACTGACATTTATAATTTTATTAATTAAATACATAACATACGAAAACTATTTTGTACCTACTACAAGTAATTTGAAAGTGCCGATATTGCAGTGAGTCAAATTTTTGACAGATCCAATGCTATCCGTTATCGTAGCGTTCAGTTCTGGATGTTCAATGCTGTAATTGTTCAAGTTTACTGCACATGTATTATTGGCAACTTCCGTAGGGTCTGCTGAAGACGGTAAAAATTTATTTGCGATTGAAATTTTATTTTGTATAGAATCTTCTATATATATGTTTCCGCGACCATACTCAATATTTACGGTACAAACAATTTCAAATATAAATTAATTGTTGTGCGTAACAAAATTGTATTGTTGTATTGCAGTTTTCTGCAGTTTTCGAAAAAATCTTGTTTGTATCTCGAACGCGAAATGCTTTTGCGTTCTCGAATGGATATTTTGCCTTGGTAACCCTCGGCAAAGTAACTTCCATTCTTGAACGCAAAAGTAGCATTTCGCGTTCTAGATACAAAAATAACTCTTTCTTCAACGGTTTGAAAAGGATGAGAAATATTGTCGTTCAAATCCGATCGCTGGACCTTTTTGTTGTAATTCAATAGATAGTATAGGAATAATAAAACACTTGGTTGACGTTTCCCAGTATATATAGAAAAGAACTCTACAATTGTTTCGGCCTCTCAGCCATTCTCAAGAGTATAAACTAAATTAAAATATTCAAACAGTGCTTAATGACATGGTACTAATAAACGCATTAAAATAAATTTAACAACTAACACAATTCAGTAAAGGTGTATTGTCAAACATCAATTGTTCATTCACAATGTTGTCTCCTTTAATGACTGCTTTGCGAATTTCTAACATTTCTAGCAAATCCATCCGCTTTCCTTCGTGCTCCGTGTGTAATACTTCCAGCCCATCATTTCTGAAGAAGTGATTACCATTAATGCAGTGTTGGGCCAGTCCAGTATCCTCCTTATTAAGTAGAATTGCTCTTTTGTGCTCTTTCATCCTCGTATTGAAATGTCTTCCCGTTTGCCCTACGTAATACGCATCACAATCACCACACTTGAGTTTATAAATGCCACTTCTTAGTAGCTGATCTGACTACTTATTTTTATTATTCACCGACTCGTGCCTAAATTCCATTTATTAACTACTATAAAATTTAATCCTAGTCTACGTAACCTATTACTAATTTTGGTGAATAGATAGTACATAAATTGCATTCTTGAGGCACGATGGTGCGTGTATCGATTATAGTCGGGCCATCTTCTCAGGTGCAAACGGTGGTACCAGCCTATATGCAAAGTAAGTGAAGATTTTTAACGTTTTGATTAATTAATCGGCGGTTTTCTACTAGCACATATTAATATACTTCATGCTGTGTTTATCTATGTGTGTCTTTGGCAGATAACGTTCCTAAGTAATGGGTTTTCCATTTTTCTGTTAGCAACTCTTTTCTATATGGTATGTCTTGTTAACTGTCAAACTTCAATCACTTTACTTTATTATAAATTTGAAATGTACAATCAGATGTATTGCGTATCAAATAAAGTTAACATTAACGTATACGTATTATTTGAAAGCATCACATTCAAATGTCAAATGGAATTATGTCATAATTTGAAAGTGATGCTGTCAAGTAACGTACACGTTAATGTTAACGTATTTTGATACGCAATAAACCTCAATAGCTATGCAAATTATTAAATGTTACGCCAGAAGAAGATGACTAGATGTCTGAAACTGAAAAGAAATTGCTCACTATTTCGCTTCATGTTAACTGGTTTCAGAAAATTCCGATAGAGGTAGGTTGGCCATTAGTTATTTTGTTGTCATTATGCTGTGTTGCCATTTTAACAACACAAATCATATAAGTTTCCATGATTAGACTTATTTGTATCAAATTTTGAATTGTCTATTAATTTTTATCTAGTACTTGAAAAGATAGCAGAAATCGACGAACAGGACTTTTTGAAAAAAAAAATTCAAAAACTTTGTGATTTGGGAATAGGGTTATAAAATAAATTTTCGTAGTAAATTGTCCAGCTTATCGCTCCATAACATAAAAATGTAAGTTAGTCCATAAAAAAAGATGAGGCATTTAAGCTAGCACAATTTTTGGAAAGTCAATTATCAAAATATACAAGTGCAAATATAATACTCATATACAGGGTGTTTCAAGAGAAAGTGCAAATGTTTTGGAAAGTTGTAGTATGGATAAGTCTAAGTAAAAAATGTCATATGAGCATCTGTCCCATCGTTAATCAATGGTTACAACTGTCAAGTACGATTATTTGTCATTTGTTAAGAAGACTACTAGATAACGCGATATCACATTTCAGATTTTAAGGTGTAACTAAAAATGTAAAAATTCAATACCTAACCTAACCTAACCTCGAAAACCATTGAGTATTGGACCTCAGTGTATTAGAATTGTTTCTTATTTATTATTTTTTTATCACTTCCTATAATATTTGCACTTCGTCCTGAAACACCCTACATAGAATCTAGTCTATCTATTATATATAGTATATAAGGTATCTCATGCTTATTACTAAGTGAAAAAAAATCCGTTTTTGTCGTATTCCTAAGAGAAACTTTCCAAAACGCAGTTCTGAGATCAAAATTTTGGAACTAACCCACATATGTATAACAGATTTTCAAATGAGCTGAAACTGTAATAACATAGGCCTTTACATGAAAACATCTTTACATGCTTTACATTAAAACATACAGAGTGTTTCAATAATTATAACTTGATGACTACTTCCAGTATAACAGAAACTCGAACTCGAAGAGTACTGAACCAACTATACAGGGTGAGTTTTTTTAAAGTGTCACAAGACGATATCTCGAAAACGGTTTAAAACATTTTTAGTTACTAGGAAGATGCTATTTCAAATTTGAGCAGTGTTTAAATATGTCCCCCCATCTCCCTATTACCTTACCAAAATTTCATGAAAATATTTTAGACCGTTTTCGAGATATCGTCTTGTGACACTTTAAAAAAACTCACCCTGTATAGTTGATTCAGTACTCAGTCAATTACGATTATGTGTCATGTGTTAAAAAGACTACTAGATAACGCGATATCACATTTCAGAATTTAAGGTGTAACTAAAAATTAATAAATTCAATACCTAACCTAACCTCGAAGACCATTGAGTATTGGACCTCGGTGTATTAGAATTTTTTTCTTGTTTATTATTTATTATTTTATGTCACTTCCTCCAAAAAATCCCAAATATCCAAATAATATTTGCACTTCCTCCTGAAATACCCTGTATAGTATCTAATCTATCTATTATATTTAGTATATAAGGTATCTCAGGCTTATTACTAAGTAAATGAAATTTCCGTTTTGGTCGTATTCCCAAGAGAAACTTTCAAAACGCAGTTCTGAAATCAAAATTTTGGAAGTAACCCATATGTGTATAACAGATTTTCGAATGAGCTGAAAATGTAATAACATAGGCCTTTACATGAAAACATCTTTACATTTTAACATACAGGGTGTTTAATTTAAAAAAAAAACTTGATGACTACTTCGAGTATAACAGAAATTCGAACTCAAAGAGTACTGAATCAACTATACAGGGTGAATTTTAAGTGTTACAGTGCGATATCTCGAACACGGTTTAAAATATTTTCATGAAATTTTCTTGAGTTACTAGGGAGATGCTACTATTTTACTAGTTACTACCTCACCAAAATTTCATGAAAATATTTTAGATCGTTTTCGAAGTATCGCCTTGTAACACTTAAAAAAAATCAGCCTGTATAAGGATGACCTTTTCAATAAACTTTCATGACCACTTTATTTTATTGAACTATGAGGTATAAAAAAGTATAATATTTTATAATATAATATACAGGGTGTTATTCAAGTCAACCGAAAATTTTCTAGTGGTGAATCAAGGAGCAAAATGAATTCGAATATTCCTTTGCCAGTTTTTGTTTAGATGGATTTTTTTTCTTGTAACGTTTCAAACGTTTTATTTGAATTTTTTCCAAAGTTAAAAGGGTCACATTTAAAGGTGATGCAAGTAACAGGCTATATTAAAAAAAAAACAATGCATTATCGAGATTTATTTAGCAGTACCAAACATATACGGTACCAATTTTAACACCAAAAGGCCCAAAAGTGGCAAAAGAATATTCGACTTCATTGTGCATCCTGATTTACCCCTAGAAAGTTTTTAGTCGACTTGCCTAACACCCTGTATATAATCGTTTCCCCGTCGGTCCATAGGGTGTAGGGATTTTCTCTTTTCTTCTCTATTGTTTTTCTATAAATTGCTCCATTATTTCTACACATTGTCATCACCTTCGCTTCGTTCCACGTCTTTTTCTTGTTAGGTTATTTTGTACTACCTTATTTCCACGTTTCTGTGGGTCTTCCTTTCTTGCTTCTTCCAGCTACTCGTACTTCCCATATTGGTTTTGAAGGTACGTTATCTCTCATTTTCTGCATATGTCCCTACCATCCAAGTTGTTTGTTTTCAATGAAGTTCTCAATTGGTTCTATGTTCAATTCCGTTCTTATATTTTCGTTTCTAATAGTGTCTCTTCTTGTTACCCCTTTTACCTTTCTGAGATATTTCATCTCCATGGCTTGAACTTTACTTTTTGCGTTTTTGGTTTAAAGTCTTGCATCCATATGTCAAAATGAGCCTAAATATGTTTTTTATATACCTATCTTGGCTTTTGTTTATTTTCCCTATAAATGTGTTGTTTATTGCGTAATATAGGCTGCTTGCCTTCTCTATTCTGTGGTTTGTCTATTTCCTGTCTTCCTTTATCTTCAAAAGTTATATTTTATTACATCTCTTTAAAATCAAACCACGCCAAAGATATCCCTTTTGAGGTGAAAATAACGAAGTTACAGTTAATTTGTCCAAATTCAAAAGTAGCATAACCGGCAAAATTTTTGTTTTTTATTTTGCTAAATATGTTTCAGCAGTTGTTCTGATTAATATTCGATATTTTTGAAATTTTCAATTTGATGCAATAATTAATTTTTCAGTTCTAATTACAGGTTTTGTACAGACAATTTTCCCTCTTAATAAATATGCAAAATAAAAGATACACCCATTAGCCTTATACATCCAAATGTTCTTCATTTTAGCATTGACCCTTGTAGGTTCTAGCTTTATATCCTTATATTTAAATAGGTAGAAAATAAATTTCCACTTTTTATTCACGTTACGGAAACATGCTACAATAAATACGCAGTTTAAAAACTAAGTATAATATTTGAGAAATTATACATAATCCATCGATTTTTTTTTTTGCAAAACCTTTGTTAATTTAGATTTGGTTATTCATTTTTTTGTTTCATTTATACAAAACGTTCAGTTTCATATCTATAACATTTGTGGAATTATACATAAATGTGATATGAGTAAACTTTTGTTTCCGGCTGTTTAATGTTTAATGTTTAATTGTCCGTTTAATTTTTGTAAAAAAAGAATTTTAGAAAGACTTTCTAAATTTGATTTAATTATCTTGAGCAGTTTTTGGCTTATCATAGTCTTAATGCACTTAGCAGACCCAAATCAGATATTACCATAAAAATTTAAAATCTAAAATTTGCAAATATTTAATTTAATTCAATTCAACTCAAATTTATTAATGTTTTGTAAATATCCAAATAATGATAAATATTTAACTTTATAAATTCACTTAATATCTAATCCGTAATTCGTGCAAAATTGTAACGTGGGATAACTTTTCATGGGGAAATTTATTTTTGGTACACTTGTCAAGTCAAGAAACTGCAGAAATGTGCCAAGAAGATTGCAGTATTTATGAGGTAGTTCTTTTATCTTGTTTGCTTGTTATGATTTTCTTTTGTCGGATGCTGTTAAGGCTTAAAATTTCTGATATATTACAAGTATTTGTCAAGAAAAGTCTTCCAAGCTCCAAATATGTGAAAAATTATAGCATATCGTGAACATGCAAAAAGTGTAACCTTTCTTTGTGTCTTTGTAGTTTTCAAACGCAGCAAAACGCGGTTACAATAATAATTATAAATTTCATAATGTGATGTATATTTTATTACCAGTGAAATGAAATGAAGCGATTAGATTTTTTTAATTAAATCAAAAAATACCTATCATAAAAATTTGTTAATATATTTTTTTTTTATTTTTTTATATCTATGAAATAAGATTAAAAATACATAAAGAGATTAATAACAGCTATACCATATTATCATTTCTCTAATTCTATTGTTAACATGTTTTGTAGATGCTCGAATTCCAAATTTCAACTAATTGCATTTAACTAGTTACGATAAGCAAAGATGTCTCACTTTTTTATCATGTAATGTTGCCACAAATATCTTGATTGTACCTAATTTTATTTATCTACACGTTTTGAATGAACCATTCAAGTCGAAACTCTGAGTTTGAATGTTTGTAACAAAGTACCTATCCATTGTTTTAACGTGTTACATAATTTTTATTTGTTATATTTTTATATTGTACCTGACTTGTCCAATCAACAATGTATGTTCCTCTCACCCTCTCACCGATATTCGCTTTTTAAATAAATAATTATACTTAATGCATTGATTTATAATAACTTGATTAATTAACAGGCAATATGTTTTTGTCCGGTTTTTCTTTTGTGGTTGTTTTTAGGGGTTTTCTTCCACCCAATCTTAAGACATAAATAAAATGTTTATGCGTAGGTGTATACTAATGATGTATACAGTGTACTATTTATGGGACCACCCGCCTGCATATTTATTTATATCTACAAAATATCGTTAATATTTTTGCTATATTATTTATATCTGTATATTTACATTTGTTCATTTAATATCTATTTTTAACATTTAATTTTTGCGGTTTAAATACGAGTAATATCAGTTGATCTATATTTGCAGAGAAATTCTATTACGCAATATGAACGTGTAAATAAATCTCAACTAACAACTTCCTTAGACGATAGTAATTGCTTTAATATGCGTGTTGGAAGCAACACAGATTTATTTAGAAGTGAGCAATAGTGATTACTGTAATGGTTATAATACTGGTGAGATGTCTTGTAATGAGCATAATGGGCAATTATTTATAAGTTATAATGCATGCGTGTAAAATTAAATTATGCAAATGGGAGCTTTTCGCATTATGTGGGGCACAGAATTTTGTAAATTTCGCATAATTTTCAGAAATTTTAATTTTATTACTTTTTATATTGGCTTTTCGCAGCTAATTTCATTATCATTAATAGTAAGAATGAGTATGCATATGTATCTCATAAAGGCATTCAAGCATTGATAGTGTAATCGGGTAAATGGGTTATAAACAGAAATGTTAAATCTTAAGTTGTCCGCGGAGACAATATCCAAATGTAGGTACAGCCACGGACTCTAAGAATGACGTGTCCGTCCGAGCAGTTTGCTATTCTTGTCTGGTCCCGCACGGTAGGGGCACGGTAGACAAGGATAGAAGACTGCTCGGATGGATGGTCGTGTCATTCTTAGAGTCATTGGCTGTACAAGTATTAAAATTATAAATAAATCTCATCTTTGATATTAATATGCACTAATGAACGGTTGGCATTAAGTGCAACATTTTTAATTCTTAATAAATTTAAAAACAATTCCATGAAAACAAGAATTTGTTTCGGAGTTTTCATATTTGTGTGGGAATTATCATATTTGTGCCGGAATTTTCATTTTAATAAGTTCTATAGATTCTTATTTAAATCTGACCTTTTTTGTAATATTTTTATCATTGAGTCCTAGAGTCAATAAAACAGCACTATAAAGGCCTTAAAGGGTCATTGCTTCAATCCTCTTCACTGCACGTTTCCATTCTGTGCTAGTCTATTCTCTTATTCTTTCCTCCAGTCTCCAACACAAAGTTCTTTGATGTCCCCTTTCACTGCTTCTAACAACGTTTTTGTGTGGTCCTGTTTGTTTTTTTTCCATTTAATTATTTTAATACTCTTATTAAATGAGGCAAAATGTAAAATGTTGGTTGGTGCTCTCGATATTTGGTTATCACGAGTATTGGCAGGATGTACAAATTCGGTAATACTGATACTTATAATGATCGGATTATCGGGGAATGAGAATAATTCTCATTCCCAGATATTTTTAACAAATAATATGCCACCTATTATCTATTATTAATAACAATTATTTATTGTATTATTGAATAATGGAAAATGTGTAAAAAACATGCTATATTAACACAATGAGTGTGTCCACTATAGATTTAGTTCCACCCCGTCAGCAGGTGTACACAGCCCAGAGTTGAATTGATATTTATGAATTCCTGAAATATTTGTATTTGACCAATCGATTGAGAGTGAATTTTCGTTTACCTGTTTTCATAGTTATTGGATTCCTGCATTTTCAACAAACAATTTTTAAAATATACAACTTTGTATTACTTGCCCAATAGCACATACCTCGGTAGCTATTTGATCCGAGCACATAATTATGAATCTTCAATTTAAATAACATCTTGATTTCCAAATAAGTAAGATCGCAATTTCTATCAAGTTGATGAAGACCCAAAAATAAAGCTAGTTTAGAATTCCTGCATGTTCAGCAAACATTTTTTAAATTATACAACTTTGTATTACTTGTCCAATAGCACATACCTCGGTAGCTATTTAATCGGAGCACATAATTATGCATCTTCAATTTAAATAACATCTTGATTTCCAAAAAAGTAAGTTCGCAATTTCTATGAAGTTGAAGAAAAACCAAAAATATAGCTAGTTTTTATTTTATTTTATTTTGAATCACCTGGAAACTATGTGTCTAAAAAACTATTTATTTGACGATTTTTTACAATTTTTTTAAGCATGTTGTGTACTAAATAAATTGTAGTAAATTACAAGTTATGTTTCTTTATTTGCAGATATTGTGCGAATCTGGTGACATAAATTGGAGAGTGGAAAAGCGGAATTAATCTTTGGTAAATAAGGTATTCTAGTTTCTGTAATATGTAGTTTGTAGTTAATAATACACATAGTACATATTACATGGAAGCCAAGTCTAGACAGTGTTTTGAATATCCAATATAAATATAGATTCGAAAATAAATTATGCAGTAAACGTTGTAAATATTTCTACAAAGTATGACATGCAGCCTCGACCTATGATAATATCGCTGAAATAATATGTGAAAATCGTCATACTTCGATCGTCATATTCACTTCGATAATTTTACATTCTTTACAGTTTATTTCTATATTTGATGCAAGGTTCTTTATTTCTGATAATTTTGCTCACTAATTCTCGGAATAAAAAAGTGTTATTATAATTATTATTATTTTTATTAGTGTTTTATACAAAAAAAGGTTTTTTATTTGTGTTTGACATGTGTAACTCTTTTGATATTAGCATAAATAAAACAAGTAAAAAATTATTATTGTTACAAAATATTAGATATATGTTTTCAGGATATCGCTATTTTTTCATCAAAACATCAAATAAGAGCAGATTACAGAGATTTTCAGTGTGAAGATGTGTGCTTATTATCCTCAAGGTTACCTTCAAACTCGAGTGCCAAGAGTGCCACTAAATTTTATTTCCCACAAAACATTCTGTTTCAGATTGAAATAGTTTTATATCTGTATATTTTCTAAATTATTGACAAAAACAAGTAAAGAACACACACCCACTCGCGGTTTTTGTTTTTTGTTTCCTAAAGTCTTTTCAAACCTAGATTTTGTTCTAAAAATGTTCTAGATTTTTTGTAAATATCTTTATTTTTATTTTTATGCTCATTAATTATCTTGGCCCGTTTTTTATAGAGAAAATCAAAACATAGCTTTGTGATGATAACGTATTATCTATTATTTTGATGATTATGTTTTTGTAGCAGTTTATGTTTTATATGAAAATGCTTGCCCAAAGTTAATTTGCTTATTACTCAATGCGCGAGAAGTTCAGAATTAGCTTTGCAAATGTTTAATAGCCACTTAATTACATCATAATTAATTATTACTTCCAATTATAACATTAATATAATACAATATCATTGCTGCCTGTGTTCAATAATTTATACTAATTCTACATTTAATTCGTACTGAATATGCATGTTCCCGCGTATTGATTTAAATTATACACAATGCTGTTCCTAATTTTACCGGAATCCGCATTTCATGAATCAAATCTATATTTTGATGAAAATAACTGAAATATTAATGGCGATTGTAATTAAAATTAACGAAATAAATATTTAATAGTTAATATCACTTATCTATGGTAATCCGATGCATATTTATACCATATGTTTGTGTATAACTAGAACATTAATGGCGAGTTTAATTGTTTCACATAATTAACGAAATAAATATTTTACCACGTATATGCGCGAGTTCAATCGTATTTATTTTTAATATTTGCATTTCCGATTTACACTTTTTGTTATTACAATTAATTGACTGAATGATTAATTACAAATAAAATTTAATTAAAAGTATTTATTTTATTTTATGCACACGTAGTTAAACGCTACAAGAGATACGTGTAACGCTTTGATGTCCTTGTTTCGGGCTCGAACCTGGCTGTTGGCAGTGTGTGAACTATTCACCTCTCACACGTAGAGATAATAAATAGTTATTATTATTATATAATAAAATTCTTCTACTGTACTGTCTCCTTAGTTATATTTTTATTTTTAGATTTTATTTTAGATTTTTTTTAGAACAGATTTAGACCATTTTCGATCAAATTAATTAACCATCCTCAGGCAAAATTGCTAAAACTAAGAAGAACTTAAATCTGTTGTTACACATATTTTTGACATATTTGGCACTGTTTGTTGTCAGATGATTGTCTTGTGAAACAATTAACAGAAGTTATTATTATTGTTAGTAAAACAAAGTAGGTGTAAAGAAACTGCATCATTTTTTTAACATTTTATCTTGAATTTCAACAAAGTAGGTGTAAAGAAACTGCATCTTTTTTAAAAATTTTATATTGAATTTCTTAGAATCGATAAACATTCAAATGAGCTTCTCTTTAAAAAATAATCCAGATATATTCAAATGAGTGTCTGGAGTTTTGTTGTTGCTATTTAGAGGTGTAATACAATGGGCAGTTATTTAAATCTTATGACCACAACGCTGATCTGCACATAGTTTATGAGAAATATAAGTAAGTAGACAGCAGAAAACAATGAGCGCAAATCACATTAGTGTCATTGTTGATGATTAAATTACAAAACACATTCAACATTTGCATTAAGTACATATATGAATTTATCGTAAGTACGGTGCTGATGTTTAAGTGAATAAATTGGCACTGCTTTGTGTGGGGAATATTTTCTTGTCGGCAATATTTGGAATATGTATCGTGAAGCATGGGCGGAAAAGCCCATATAACTTCACCAAACCCTTCTAAAGGGCAATGAATTGAGGAGGAGTAACAATTACTTCAAGAACCAACTAGAAGTGAAAATTTACAAATGTTAAGAAAGCATCCGTAATAAATCAGTACGTTCCAGAAGTGTCCTTGTAAACCGGAAATTATAAGCAATGTACAAAATATTTTCATCTACCGCTGCCAAGTCATAAATTCATCACATTTCAGCTTTAATTAAAATAATTATGATCCTTGAAAAATTTTAATTTAAAATATTTTTTTTTATTTGTACCAAAATGCGCTATTTTGAATCCCGCAATAAAAATATCGGGTATTTATTTAAAAAAATTAAAGAAAAAAAACAATGTTTCACACAGGTCACAACAGGTCCAAGCAAAATTTCGAAATAATAATTTTACTGAATGATTTTTTGCTGCTGGGATCTGTGTTATGCATGTTTTCTTCTGTAGTAGTAACAATACTTAAATATCCTGCCTTACATTCTAAATAATTGAAAGTGTGTAGTTAATAAAGCCAATATTGTTCTGTAAAGAATATTAAAAAGAGATCTTTTTTCTTAAGTCTTTCAGTATTTTTCATTAAAACCAACTGCTCATATAATGAAGTTTGTCGGGAACTGCAATACTAACAAAAGTATATGAACTGAGGTTTCCACATTTTGCGCTGTCCCGTAAAAATTTCAGTCCTTAAACGTACCTGGTTCTTGCAACAATTCACTTTTAATTAATAATTTTATATCAATATTGTTTTTTTTTAAATTTTAATTAATAATTTATCCACTAATAGACAAAATAACATTTTATTAAACTTTACTTGTGTAATAAATTTTCCACGTTTTATATTAAATTTTCCACTAATATACAAATTAAACATTTTGTTAAACTTTACTTTTGTAATCAATTTTTAAAACATTTGAAAATTGTGGTCTTTTAAATACATTAATCTGCCCCCTGTTTATCATAATTTCATAAATATGACAAGTCTATAAATATGCATGTACAAATTGATTTGACAAATGTATGCCGTTTCATTTCAGGACTTACATCATGCATGTAATTCCTTAATGGCCATCGTTGCTTATTTTTAAGCCGGCATTTAAATGCGATACTTTTGTGAAAACATGCATAATTTATGCCGCCGTGAATTCTGCAAACATGCGCGCATACACGCGGAATTACATCATCCAAATTTACGGGTCCGTATTTATTATTTATATTACATTTGGCGATTAAATATTTACCTTGAAACTGACCAATATGATGAAACGTCGGCGGCCAAGCCAAGAGCCTCCGAGACGGGCGTCGAGCACCTGTTAATACTTACTCTTCAGGAGCCGCCAGTCTCGGAATTATTATATTTAAGCGGTCTTGAAACTTGCGCTTAAGTCATTAATAAAGTTCGCACCAAGTGTAGGTACATTGTGGGACTCTGCTCGAGTGTACGGTGTTTAATGGCAATTGAAATTTTGCGGTGCATAAATTGTAGTAGGTTTGTAACATTTTAATACTTAGATGGACGTGTTTGCCTCGTCGTTTGATTATCGGACTCTTAAATAAACCGGTATTATTTAACAACAATAATACATTATTATTGGCTTAGTGCGTTAAAGCGTCGACTCAGTAGCAATGGAATCGATTCTCGCCCAAATCAATATGAAAATGTCAATCTGCTCGAAACAACAAATGACTTTTCTTTTACAAATTTTAATTGAATTACTTTTTATCTGTCATTTTTAATGTACCCGCAAGAAATGAAGAAGGCTACTTCTTACCTCAAGGTCTAAAACGGCCGATAAGTGTTGTAATCTAATGTTCAGTCCTTGACTGAGAGTGGTGGGGCCAAAAAAAAACCAAAGGTAACCCAACTCACTAATCACGCGTTAATGGCGGTCACAATCCCGGTATTTCACCGGCAGACAAGTACTTGACCAAGTGACCTTGACACGCGTGCGATCTCTAAACGATTAATTCGATTTTATGTTCGCCAATGCGAAAACCGATATCAGGCTAGAGGAGAAATGAAATTAAGGGCACTATAGACTCTATAGCCTACCTCGCCATCACCGCTGGGCGTAAAAATTATAACGTTACAAGATTGCAGCCACAAAACTACGGAAATGCACTAAAATTGATTTTATATTTAAATATGATACATAAAAATTGCAAAAATAATGTAGACAATGCGTGCGAAATGTGTGTTTTTTGCACAAGTTGCACAGGTGTTTAAATTCGTGAAAAAATAATACTTTAATTTCGTAACTTATTGTATAAATGACTATTATAAGGCATAATCTAAGATATTTATCATTAAACGTCACTCTTCATGATCACAACAATCTACACTTAAAATTGGAAAAATGTTATAATAATTAGATTATTTAATAATTTTTTTCTTTGTGTATTTGTGTCTTTGGTTGGGAATATCAATCAAAATAAATGACCCCATGTCCTTGATGTTTCTAACTTGAAGAAAAGTTAGTACTTCTCGTCGACACGCTCCACTTACACCAACAGCCAACACTACCCGAAATTTAAACAAAAATTGTAATATTTTCATTAATTTCAAATTTTACCTTCATCATTAAGTAGGTTCTATCATCGGTTTCTCTTAGGAATATTTCTATTTCTAATTTTGTAAAAACACTGGATTTCTGGATGTAGAACTCTTATAGGCTTTGACTTTTTGCTGAAAATATGCTAGCAATATGCTAGCAATACTTCCTTATTGATCTCTTTCACTCGTTTTTCTTTACACCAATCATCAAATTGTCACACACTTTGTGTTTTTACAAACAAAATTTTGTGGTTTCTCCATAGTAACGAAATCAGAACAATCTTGACTCCACTGTTTAATTTAGAAATAAGTTTAAAATATTAAAATTATCCAAATTTATTTTATTTTCGAAACTCTAGTAAACAAAATCATGTGTGCACTAGTAAACAAAATCATGTGTGCACACTGCACACGTTGGAAATCCTATATGTACACGGAATGTTTTTAATTTCGGCTATTGATCGATACAGTTATTGTTCAAAAAATATATATAGTAAGTACAATATGTTTTGGCAACGCCACATGTTTAAAAGTTCATCAAGTACCTATTTTATTTTTCAAAAAGTATATTGTGTGGATAGATTGTATATAAGTACAAGAAGTGATATATTCCCTTCCAGTGCAGCATTTGATATCCGAGCCATTAGACGAGGGCAGCAAGCCGAAGAGGTCGGCATGCTTTACGTACGAAGTCACGCAGTTACTATTTTTTTTCTAATCGCAACATTTTTGCAAGTTTCGTAACAATATGGAAGGCGAAGAAGAAATGATTTGCTGTAGACCTCCAGCAATATTAAATTGCCCGCTTGGGCCTAGAATGAAAACATTGCAGTAGTTACAGTAGAAGTATTGTAGTAGTTGTAGTAGTTACAGGGTATCCAGCGACCTGGAAAACCGGAAATGGCCAGGGAATTGTTATGAGTCACTGAAAAGTCAGGGAATAAATTTAAAAAAAATGGAATTGTCAGGGAATTATGGATATATTTCTGGAAAAAGGCGACAAAACTCAAAACTAGATTAGGTATTTGTTTCAAAAAAGTATTATTATTTTTATATTTTTGTTTTGGTAAAATTAAATCATTTTTTATGAAATTATTATTCCGTTAGTACATTTTATTATATGAGGATGGTAACTAGTAACTATTGTGTGGTGGCAATACAATGTCAAAAAAATCATAGAAATATGTGCCCAAAATATAGTGTGGTAAAATATACCTCCAGGAATATTTAATTGCCGGATTGGGCCTGGAATAAAAATATTGTAGTAGTTACAGTATTAGTATTGCAGTAGTTGTAGTAGTTGTTGTAGTTACAGCGTACCCAGCGACCTGGAAAACCGGGAATTGTCAGGGAATATTTATGAGTCAAGAGAAAAGACAGGGAATCAATAGAAATTTGTAATTCTCAGGGAATTTTGGATATATTTCCGGAAAAAGGTGCCAGAACCCAAAACTTAATTAGTTATTTTTTGCAAAAAAGTATTATTATTATTATTTTCTGTTTTTTTTTGTAAAATGAAATCCTTTTTTTATGAAATTATTATTCCGTTAGCACATTTCACTATATGAGGTTGGTCTCTAGTAACTATTGTGTGGTGGCAATACAATGTCAAAAAATCAGAAATATGTGCCCAAAATATAGTGTGGGGTAAAATCTGCAGAAGCCCAAATACTAAGCATATGGTGGTTCTCTACTTCTCTCAGAAAGAAAAAGTTACAGCATTTTTAATAGTTTGCTGCACACACTTTTTGAATACATTATAATACTTTCATCTTGCGCTGAGCTTGCAAAACTGGAATATTCAAAAATATTAAAAATATGAAGAAAATAAATATGAAAATACAAATTTGGTAAAAGTTACAGAAAACAAAAACTTATCATCTTTAAATAATACATTAATCTAAAAATAACACGTAATTTCCGAAAATGAGCACTATTTCGATTTTGGTCATTTTGAAAAACGAGATTTCAAGGTAAGTAAAAATCACTCCGAAATCTTCAATCTTCAAAATATGATGACAGAAACATTAAAATATAATTTTTGTAAAAGTTACAGAAAACTAAAACTTATGACCTTTAAATAATTCAGTAATGTAAAATTAACACGTCAGTTCCGAAAATTGTCACTATTTCGATTTTGGTCATTTTGAAAAACTTTTCTTTTTATATTTCTATTTTCAAGGTAAGTAAAAATCACTAATAGGAGATAATAAGGTATTTAGGTAAGCACAAATTAATACTGTAAGAAAGTTTTTTGAAAAACCTATAATAAAACAATCGAAAAGTCCAGCCAAAAAGTCGACATCATATGGCGACTTTTGTCGCGTGAAGACGAGTTAATGTGTACTCTTTAAGTTTATGAAAGAGCATATCAAAGATTTGATACATACCACCAAGAAAATAATACTCCAACTCTCTCCGAGAATGTATTATTTACGAAATACTAATTGCACCCTTAATATTAATGGCAAGTAATTCATTTATTATTAAATTTAAATTTGAAAATTAATAAATTAATCAACAATTGACTTTTTAATTTATGCTGCCGAAAAATATTTTTCTACTTAGGACGCAAAATACCGTTACCTAGCAACCATGGTCTTTAACAAAATGATTCGAAAAGGGTTTTCGTCCTGATTTTCATACCGAAAAATGCTATCTTATGATGCAATCGAATAAAAACTTATTTATTTCACGCCGGCCAATCATGGCACATCTTGATAAAATGTAAATGGTTTTATCAAATTTACTTTGTTCAACTTTTTTTGTTTCATCATAATCCATTACTAACTAAAATTTTGGAAAACCCCGACACATAAAAAATGTGCAAGAATTCTTTATTCTTTTTATCTTCATTCTTTAAACAATTCTTTGAAGATGTAATTTTAGATATTTACAAATTAGAATCTTGTTCATTGAAACTCTTGTTATATGAAACATCACAAAAATATTTTAAATATTTGATAAGAAATATTTAAAAACCCTAATTATGTTCACCTAAAACATCTTGCATTCCAAAACTATAAAAATTACAAACAAAAACTTTAACAAATTTTTGAAAACTCTGATCAGATTCCCTGAAAACAATTTTGAAAATTCTATAAGAAATATTTATAATCTGGAAGCCGAAAAAACAATAACCTTAAAAATCCCACAAGAAATATGTTTTTCTACTTGGGTTTGAATACTTTAACATTTGAGTACTAATTTGAGTTGGGAAAGTGGAACATTTCGTGCGCAAATAATATTTCAACATTAAAAGTTATAAGTCAATTTATTGAAATTGTACATGTAATTTTTTATCATTATTTGAAATATATATGTTCACGGATATTTTTCTTCACGGATAATGTTGTCCTCAGTATCGTGTAAATGCTCCACAATGTCTCTTATAAGCTTTGGATTATTGCTGAAAATATGCTAGCAACACTTCCTCATTGATCTCTTTCACTCGTTTTTCTTTACACCAATCATCAAATTGTCGATAAGCATGTTCATACTTTTCCTTTGATTTCATTGGTAATAGAGACTTAACAGCTAACGCAGCCGATTCTTCAAAATCACTTGTATCAGACATTTTAATAAAATTTCCGTTTATTTCATTTAATTTATTTAAATTTACTCGAACGAACCACTTAAACGCCTTCACAAACATTGTTTTTCTTCAAACGTCATAAAAGTGACACCTTTAGTGACTCGATTCACAATCTTAAAGTTTTACTTCGTCTCCTAGTCAGTAAAAGTTTCACTTTTACTGACTAGGCAGTAAAAGTAAATTTGACAACATGATTGGATAATTTGTAATAAGAACGCCCTACGAGGGCGGGTTTAATATTGCACATACATATGGTGCACATACATGATGAACAAAACAAAAAATTCAAACAAAACACAAATTTATTTATTGTTAAAATGTAAATTAAAGGTACAATTTGATATTTTAGCCCCTTGAAAACTGATTGCGCTGGCAGCAACAGCAGCACTTACAGCACCGCTGTCGCCAACCATTTTGCTGCTACCACAGATATTTTCTACTTTTGATGTCTTACTATCTGGTATTTTTACGTGTAGCAAAGATCCCAAGTCTTGAATATCTGTCGTGTTCATTTTTACGGGTTCATCGCAACGGCATGCCTCTGATATGCCAAATATCAAAATAATCTGAAAATACGATTTAGGGTTTAACTTTGTATTTGTTTATTATTCTAAGAACTCACCTTTGTCGCCAAGTATTTCTCGTTAGGAGCATCGGATAAGAACTTGTCGAACTGTTCCTTTGTCAGCACTCTTGCCTTTTTGGGTGTATAACCCTCATTTTGTTTTTTTAAATATGCACGTAGTTTTAAATATTTGGTAATATCTACACCATTTCTAATATTTAATAACGATTTTACCATGGAATACTGAGACCACATAGTGGAACTTTTTACTTTCTTCTTAGCCATTTCCGAAAAATATGCGAGTAAAACATTTTCACTATAATTGCTTACATTTTTCTCGGCGCACCACTTAATAAATTTTTTGTAGGCCACTTCATAGATGGTACTGGACTTAGTGGGCAATAATTTCTCTGTTGCAGCCCTTGCCGATTCTAAAATATCTGGCGGTGTACATTGAAACATGTCTTCGTCCATTTTATACACTTTAATGTCAAATAATGAATTAAACAAAACCATAGCAACGCTCTGCATAGCATGCTTCTTTGGGAATTAAAACTATACGTATTCGGACAATTAAAAATATTAATTCCATTATCTTTTTAACTATTTTCGACGTTTGAAGAAAAAATTACATGTTTTATTCGGAGTAGAAGTAACTTTTTGTGGCTCGTCTGTAGTTGCCTGCCTCGCTCCGCTCGGCAGCCAATACCTACAGACTCGCCACAAAAAGTGTCACTTCTACTCCTAATAAAACAATATACTATTTTTTACAAACAAAATTGTTTCTCCATAGTAACGAAAGCAGAACAAACTTGGACTAATTTTAAAATATTAAAAGTATCCAAATTTATTTATTTATTTTCCAAACTGTAGTAGAAAAAATCATGTGTGAAACACGTGGGATATCAAATGTTTCCGTACACGACATGTTTTCCCAAAATCCCATGCCTAGTATGAAAAAAAAATTACATTTCTTAACTTTTTGCTATTCTTCTACAAAAGCCTTTTAATTTAAAATCTATACGAAATATTTGAAAACTACAATCTAGATTGTGGGAAACCAATTTTAGACAAAATTGAAAATCCAAATTACACATTTGGTGAAAGGAATGGACGGGAGCTTGTGATTTTTTTTAAATTACTGGAGATGTTCGCATGGCGAATGAAATGTACATTTAAATAATAGTTACTGTCTTTTTGTGCAAACGAAAATTCTGAGTTTTAATTCAATTCAAGTAATGTGTACAATTTTCCAAGTAGAAACACTGTTGTTGTACTTTATTTATTGTTATTAACGCTGTTTTTGAGCTATTTATTTTCATAAAATCTCTTCAGGAGTATATGTATGTGTTGCATACTTTGCACTTATCTACTTATTATTTCTTGTGTTGTACTTTCATAATTAACATAAATTGCACAACAAGAAGTTGTACGTCCTGAAATAAATTAGTAATTAAATTCGGAAATTAATATGCATGTTGAAAATAGGCGTCGGCTAATTTCCGCCGCGAGAAATTAGATACATCTTGATATAAACGTGGAAACTAGTGTGCGCCAAATTTGCGATTTCAAAAACGTAAATTAGAAACGTCACAGCCGCTGTCATCCTGTTAAGTTGCAAACGAGGCGGAAGTTAGTTTTCCTTTAATGCGCGCGAGAAAGTCGACGCGTCATTTTCCAGATGGGAAATTTAAAAACGCTCCCCCGAATCGCGATTTATATTTATCGCCGTCTGTTTGTAAATTTCAATAAAACCGGCGACGCCTCTGCGATCTAATTGGATTCTGGCAACTTGGCCCACATCCTCCTCACTCGCGTATCCCCATTAAACATTGTCGTCCGGCAATACTTCAAAAAAAAAAACCCGGGTGTCAAAACAGGGCGGAAGGTAATTGCTAATAAAAGTGGGGCGGCGATCGGGCGGCGTAATTATAACAAGATACCGGCATGTACAGCGTGTTTTTAAGTAAGGAGCAGCATTACGGCGCTGTGACGTGAATAGGAATGACGCTGATTATGATGTTCTTGTTCCAGGTACGTTCCAGAAGATCTCAGAGCACTTATATGTAAGTGTACCCCCTTTTTTTATAATTCCATTCGAGACGCGCCGTTTTGGAAAGTTTCTCGATCCACGTAGCGAAATAAAAAGAAACTACAATTGCGCAATTTGACCCGACCCGAGCAAGGTGATTAATTTCATAAACGAACCGTGATTCGAATAGCAACGAAGATTATGATATCATCTGCGGACGCACGGAATTATCATTTTTAATTATAATTGACTGTTTACGTGTGCCGATTTTTTTATTGGCACCGTAAAGTTTCCCGGCCGTTTATGACGGATGCGTTGGATGTAATAAAAACGCCCAGGCGCTACGGGAGGGCCATATATAGGACAAAAAATGTATAAATATTTATTGAATATGTTGAATGGCACTATTATTTTTAACGAACGCTTCATACATATATGTAATCTACCTTCGAATTTATTCATTATGCTGAATTTTTAATTCATTACACACGAAACCGCAGCGTCGAATCAGGGACGTAACAAATAATTGCGGAGCGCCTGTAATTAGCCGTTTCGTTAACTGCGGCATGGCGTGCACAACTCTTTATCTAGAAGAATAATAATAATTGAAAATCGATAATCGTATTTGCGTTTGGTACTGATTTTGTGCTCAAAGGTTAAACCTAGCGGATTTCAAATCTCCAGTCAACTTTATTTTTCACACGGAATGTTAATATTTTATATATTTTCCATAAACATCAATACACCACACGACCATTTCAAATAAGAACCTACACTCAAAAAATATGATTTAAAAAGTATAGATTGCTCTATGTTATTTCGAGAAATTAATATTGATCGCAGCCTTAACTTACCCCGAAAGTACCAGTTTTCATATTTTATAACCCAAAATATGACTGTAGTAATGAAAATGGATCATACTATTGATTTAAAAAAAAAATAGCCCGGCACCTCCACCAGGCACCTTCTGAACTGGAATAATTTATAATACTTCATAATATAATTAAAATCCTGAAACTTCCAGCAATTCCTGAGGATAATCATTCTAGTTACATATTTGCCATGTTTGTGCCAAATCTTATAATTAATTATTAAACTAGACTTATCATATTTCTGAAAAACTTGATATCGAGTTACTTCCGTGCCAAGCACAATAGTGGTAACTTGTTTTTTGGCCATTTTGAGGTATTCACAGTTTTTCATTTTCAAGTTTCTCAGTCTCTAAAAATTATATTTCAGATCAATAAACTTTCAAATTTGAATTGAATTATGAAGACTAAAGGTTATATTACTTGCTAATGTTATAAAACTATTAATTTCACTGGTCAACATTGACATTTTCCCTGAAATTTAACGAATGTTTCTAAGTACATCTAAGATGCTAATTACAGAAATAATACTGGTTATATTATAATAAGAAAAATAGTAATAAGTTGACTATAGACTATAGACATATCGTCGGCTTAATGTTACAAGGTTGTATTTGCAAATTTGTAAATTTGGGAATAACGACTTTAAATACGTTTGTTATTATAGAAAATGATGTATTGTGCACTGTAATTAGATTTTTTGTTATCACAGATTCTTAACAATCTGATTTTAATCTTCCAACAAGTTGAAAAGTCCCGATTTGAAAACATAATAGACCTGTAAAGCTATAGACCTAAAAATTGAAAAAAAATTACATACAACCTTATAACACTAAGCCGACGATATATCAAAATTCAAAATTGCAATTAAAGCGAATTCAAGATGTATAAACATTGTTGGATGGTTATATACTCTGAAGATGGTTATATACTAACCGAAACTAGTCAGGCGAAATAAAATAAATAAACAATAAAATAAGATAAAAATATTTTTTTACCAGTAAGTAACAAATAATAATATAACAACTTTTTTATATAAAGGCACGTTTTTAGCACAATTTCTTTAAACATATCATTCAAAATTACTACAAAACCTTCTTTTCTATGATTTTCTCGAATGCATAGCTAGAGGTTGATCTCTTTGTATACTCCAGCAATAATCTACCATCATATGGATGTCCCACTTACCCTGATAACGCTCTTCCATTGTACGTGTACTTGCTGCATTCTTTCATCTATATGTGAGTATAGAGTAACAAATAATAATATAACAACTTTTTTTTATATAAAAGCAAGTTTTTAGCACAATTTCTTTAAACATATCATTAAAAATTACTACAAAACCTTATTTTCTATGATTTTCTCGAATGCATGGCTAGAGGTTGATCTCTTTGTATTCTCCAGCAATAATCTACCATCATATGGATGTCCCACTTACCCTGATAACGCTCTTCCATTGTACGTGTACTTGCTGCATTCTTTCATCTACATGTGAGTGCAAATAATGAAGTTTAATACTACATTTTTCAAATAGGTCAGCATACTCTCAACTAACTAAAACTAAAAAGTCGTCCGACTAAGGGTTTCCCAGAAACATTCGGATCACAAAAACAAAATTTTCACAATTTTGAGATACGTTTTAAAATGTTCCTCTACATTTAACAACATTTACTCAACACTTAAAAGGATTGGTATTGAAATTCAGAGAATTCACAAATGTGGATGATAAATTTAAAAGAAATTCTGTGTAATTGGTAAAATGTATGCCAAATATAAAGTTTGGTTACTAGGAGTATTTTTAAAATATTTCAAAAACTGGAGCTGTTATGCAAAAACTAATGTCACATTGACAATTAGCACATTATATTAAAAGAAAAACGTTAAACAAATCCAAGAATTCAAAATTGAGTATATTTTTTTGGAATAATTCCATTGCTACTACTATAAATTATTGAATTATTGAACGAATATATCATACAAATACTGTTTAATGTTAACAATAAGAGATTGCAATAGACTGAAACTATCATTGTCCGTAAAGGAAAGAACCAAGTGGGAGAATTTTGTTGGGTAGTGTTATTGGATAATTAAACAGTAAAATAGAATTTTGTTACACTTACCACATTTAAAATAATTATTTTTTACGTTTAATACTAAAGCAAGCTGACCTATCTTATGAACTCTTATAATTAAAAAATTATCTGTCAATAAAATCTATTCATTTTATCACTTAATGATAAAACGTAGTAAGGGAGAGTAGTACAAACAATAAAAAACTTAGTAACATACATTTATCATCCAAGTATCATAATCTTATTAATTCAAGATTAATTAACTTAGAAGGTGCTTAAAATAAACTTTGCTGCTGCAAATAAAAGAAACATTTAATTTAAAAATTACATCAATTTTCTTTAGCCGAGTCACCATTGCCATTACCTGTTTCATACATTGGTAAGAATTAAAAAATGATTGTAAATAAAATCTATTTATTTTATTACTTAACTGGTAAACCATAGTAGGCGAGAATATTACAAACAATAATAAACTTAGTAACACACATGTATCATCCAAGTATCACAAACTTATTAATTCAAGATTAATTAACCTATAAGTACGTAAAATAAAATGTTCTGTTGCAAATATAACAAACATTTAATTAAAAAAGTACATCAATCTTCGCTGGCTGAGTCACCTTTACCATTAACTGTTTCAGAAATTGGTAAGTCTTGCCAAAATTTGTGTATATTTTTTGGAATAATTCCATTGTTACTACTATAAATAATTAATATCATTTTGCCAAAAAAAAAAGTGGGTTACCACCTCTGTGCTTAGTATGGCAGAGTAGGTATATTCTACTTTGCAATTTCTAATTCTTGTATTCTTAATAACCATTAACCATGTACTTGTTTTTTTTTTAAATCTGTTATGCTATTTAGTTATTAAGCATTAAAAAAGTTCTAACTGCAACTATTGTAATATTTTTGTTTCTAGAATGTTTATTTTAATGCTCATTATTTTTTCTTTCTTGTTTTGGAAATGCAATATTTGTGTGTATTACGCACATATTTGACTGTAATTTTTTTTTTCTGAATTTGGATACAATGAGTTATATTATTATTATTATTTATTGCTCCCATGATTAAGTTGAAATGTTCTTGAAACCTAATGATACTGTATATTTTGATTTCATAATACATTATAAACAAAAGTATACTTAGTATTTCAAAATCCTAAGAATTGTTGAAGAAGCTGTAGAAATCTCGAGGAAAATTTTGGCAATTATTGATTTTTTTATAAATCTGAATAATTATTGAAAAAATCTAGAAAAATAATGAGTAATTTTGGAAGTTATTGGAGAAATGTCGAGACTTCTAATAATTATAAATAATATTGGACAATGAAAAATATGTTTATCATAACCATTACGAATTTTATGATTTTAATAATCTCGAAATGGTTGAGAAATTTCTCGAAATCTTATGAATTATTGAGAAAAATGAAGAAATATCCCTATATGACTGCAAGGATTTTTTCAATGTATATATTGACTGTCCACGGAATTGTCTTTTAATTCCAGCTTCCTTGCTTGACATGATACTCATTATCAGCAATATGTATTCTATTAACTAGATATTTCTTATAAGAACTATATTTAGGTTTCTTATAACTATAGAAAATTTATTTCGAAGTAAAACGGGCAATATTTATATTGGCCTTAACGAGAAATATGAATTGATCGGAACCTTAATTCACTTCGATATACCAGGTTTCGTGATGTACCATACAAAATGTGGTTGCATTGAATTTTTTTTTTCTGAATCTGGATACAAAAATTATATTAGTATTACTATTTATAGGGCCCAATTTTCTAAATGATTCTTAACATGCTACGATTTTATATATGGACATACAACTGGGCGGGGTGGGGGGTTCTAATCCCCCGTAACCCCTTTCTGGTTACGCCATTGATTTTGTCTATATTTTATGAATACAAAAAAATATGCTAAGAAAACCTATCGATGAAAGCTGATTGCTGTAAACTGTATCTTAACAACTTTTGCATCGTATTTTTAAAATTCGTCACCTTTCACGATGTGGGTGAAGCTCAATCTACTGCAAATTCAACAAATCCAAGTGTGGGTGATCGCTACTAGTCGACAGTAATTAGCAATAGCAACAAAAATAAATAAAAATAATAATAATTTTAATTTGAGGTTGTTTTAATAAGTACTTACTGATATTTGTTTTTTATTTAATTTATTATTTATTTTTATCGCCTGACAAGTTTAAAATTAGGCAAAAATAAATAATAAAATAAATAAAAATAAATACCAGCAAATACTTATTAAAACAACCTTAAATATTATATAACTGGTAATTATGGATAAAACGTTAAACTTAATCATTCTAATGCTCTTCCATGTATGGTGTAATTGGTGAATGTCAGATGTTGGTGAACCAGAAAGCTTGATGCTTTTTGGTCACGATTGAAGATGTGATTGATTCTTAGTTTTTTTTTTGCCTGTTTTATCATCATTACTTATTTATATGTTTTATTTGAATATTCGTCGTGAAAATTCTTTGAACTTTCTTCGAAAAGAGTCGTGCTTTCGTTGAAGGATTCCTTCTGCATTTCTTGTCCAAGTCTTCCTCAATTCTTCTTCTTCTGCAAGTGCCTATCCGTTTCAAATATTGGCATATTGGCTATCTTTACTTTGTTCACAGCTGCCCGGAAAAATAGCCTCAATTATGCCTCTATTATTATTAATATATGCAACATTTATTATTTCTCTATATTTGGTACATGTTTATATACTCATCTTGTTATATTTGATGCAGGTGTTTGTTAATGAATCATTCCACTCATAATATATTGGGTACTGCGAAATCTCATACAAATTCTAAACATAGATCTTACGCGTTCGATCTAAAGCTACTGCAACGGCGAAAATCGCTCGTTTGTAGTTTCCATCGATCCACATCCTCAATTTAATAAAAATCGCAGTTCGATGACCCAATGCGAGCAAATGCTATATAAATAAAAAGTATAAAATACGAGTCTTTACTTAGTATTCAGCGAAACTTCCATAATAGATTTATGTCATGTAAGGAAGTTTAGCATGTTCTGCTTGAGCGGCAACATAAATCGTCCCTAATTTCTGTATCCATTTCGATTTATTGGAATTACATAACTTTTTTTTTCTATTTTCAGTCCGATAAATCTGACTTTGATTCCTGCCCCGGCCCTGCATCGATCGCGCCGGCCGGGGGGGGAATATGTAGGCAAAAAAGGCTTCCCCGCACAAAGGGCGCCCACTAAATACCGTATATTCATATAAAATTACACATAATAACCGTAAAATAAATCCCCTCATTCTATCCCGGCCGCAGACTGCAAAACAGAGCAAAAGATATAATGCACTTGGGCCCTAAGCCAAGCAGAGAGTACTTCAAAAAATTTACATTTTCTTTTATCTTAAAATGCATTTACAACAACGCAACGTTAAGGCACGCCAAAACGAATTTCGCATCGATCGGGGCGAAATCATAGATTCCGCCCCCTGAAAATAAGCAAGCACAAATAATGTATGTGCTGTTTTGAATAAAATTCACCAACGTAAATTATCTTTCCGAACAAATCGGTGAAATTCTATTTTTATTCAGTGAAATATTTTTTGTATGTGATCAATTAATTAATTATTAAGTAACCAGTAACATAAATACCAGATTGAAGAAGATTTAGTACAAGTAATAATGAAAGAGTATGTATGCTTCTATTGTATAAATACTCTTTCATTAACTCAAAACTCAGGATGGATCCACACACATCCCAATATTAACAAATAATAATAATTATAATATTTGGTACCTCTCAGCAAGTATTAATTTGTTACACATACACTAGTAAAATGAAAAAGCGTACCTAACCTAACCTAACGTAACTTAACTTATCATCTATCTATGCGGGCCTATCAGGACCGCAATAACTAAAAAATGTGCAATTTTTGGATTTTTTAGTTATGCTAAATATGTTGTTATTATTAGCTGATATTCAGATCGTATCAAAATACGTTACCAGTAACATGTACGTTACTTGACAGCATCACATTCGAATAGTATGTGCATTTATGTCATAATGTTTCTGCTAACGTTCATTTGATATGCAATACACCTGATATTGCCAGTATTAAATGTTTATTTTTTTGATTTTAATTTTTTTTATTTTATCATTAACATGTTTGCGATTTCCATGTATTGATAATACTTACAAACCCATCACTAAAGCTCAAATTCGACGATTATACTAGTCTTAAGTATAAAATCTTCAATAAATCACGTTTGCAGATGGCTAATATTCAAAGAACAAAACTTTTTAGGATTCTACGAGATAAATTACCTATGCGGCGGTAGCCTTTGCCCTTATATTGAAAAGTGGTCATTAGGACAGGTAATTGCTCATTGATTATAATTGAGAATATATCTAATGTCTTTTCGAAGGATGTGGGAGTGTTTTATAGGTGCACATTCCCATTTCTACAGATGCCATTATAATTTATATCTCTCTTACCCGAAGACAAAGAATAACAATTAGATATAACTGCGAGTAATTACTTACATCGTAACAAATTTATGATTGATCTAACGTAGAAGGAAATCGCTTCTAAGGAGTTTGAATGCAGTGTCGTAATTTATAATGAACCGTTTTGCTTTTACTGCGGCGCAGTATCGAGTCCTGAAACAATGTCTCACCAATCACAATAAAGAATTTTAGGGCCGAACTACTTGGCACCGAAATTACGGCACAATGCGCTGTTACCGGCATTACCTAAACAATACCGGTAAATAACCACGGCTTATCACTCCGATCTGCGCGGCCACGGCGCAGTGAAAGATATACAAAGAAATATATTGGACATGAAATGGACATTATTCCTTTCTAATTTACCTCAATTACATACTGCGCCAACAAAGAGCGCTTGTAGATATTCGTATTTGTGGCTGAGGAGCGAGTTCGGGTCCACGATTTTCACGTAATTGCAGCCGCCCTTTATAGGCCACGCTTAAAGAAAGAAGGCCCAAACAGTCACGAGCGGTTTTAATGAACGCAGATCCGAATGTTTCCAAATCGTTATTTTTCAACATACAAACTCCGCTTGATCTGATTAAAATCGCCCGCGTTAATGCAAAAAGACTACAAAATCTCCGACTTCCAATTAAAACCAAGTAAATTTGTTTTTCAACGAGAAACAAACAACGAGGAAATGTTTGCATCTCTGCACAATCAATGCGATTTTTCCTTAAAACACCGACCGACCGACGGAGTAATGCGCCACTGTAAGGAGGGATCATTTAATTTTCTTATTGCGAGATGTGCGTGGGAGGTTAAACGAGTTACTTCGGTGGTCAGGTGGAGCGTTTTGGTCGGATAAGTGAATTAGACAGAGGCTGAGCTTAAGCACGTATAACCATACGCGGGTATTAGCCGGGAACTAAATTTTCATATATTCGGCCGTTAGTGAATTAGGGCCGGCCCATATACTCCCCAAGAAATGGCAGCAGATTAAAAGCTTTCAGGCGTTAATGATACTAATAAAGGCAATTGAATGGCCCCAGAAACTTAAACTACGCGCATAACACAGCAAAATATTAGGGTTGAGGTGTTCGCCGAGTCTTCCATAAAGCAGTTTGTGTGTTTTATTGGGACTCATAATTAACGCGTGTTAATAATTATATTTTACCACCATGAAGGACAAGGTAATATCAATCTTGGTTGGCGGTTTTGAATGTTATTGCTTTTCCAATTTAATAATTAATTGCATTAAATTTAGGACTTTTCATTGCAGTATTCAAATAATTGAAGTATAAACCTACTGAATTGAATTAAACTTATTTCTACCGAAGTTTTTACAGATTTTTTAAGATGTTTTAGATGGCAGTAAACGATAATAACGATTTCTTAAATATTTATGTGAAAATATTTTAGAAAACTCTTAAGAGAACACAAAAATCAACTGGGCGCGGAAAAATTTCCAAACTCTGTAATTTTTTTTATCCATGCCCGCTCATCTTCCAACAATTAACAGACTAACATCAGTTAAGGGCTATCTTAGGATAGAGGGCAGAAAATTAATACAAGCTAGTAAAAATAAATGTTTCAAAAATGAAATGGAAAAGATTGAGAATGATAATAAAAATAAGAATATCAAAAACTTTTACCAAAAAATCAAGCAACAAACGAGAACATATAAACCTAAAAGAAGAGGAGTTAAAAGCAAAATAGGAAAAGTTGTACAAAAAGAAGAACAAATAAAAGAAATCTAAACGAGCTATTTTAAGGAAATACTGAACGAGGATCAACCTATACAAGAAATGAGGATAGAAGAAAGGGACGAAGAAACAGAAGTAAAAGAACCGACACTAGATAGAAGTATAACATAGAGAACGTATCAGCCTAAAACAAGAATAATTAAAAACAAAATATGAAAAGTTGTACAAACAGAAGCCGAAGAAGTCTGGACGAGCTATTTTAAGGAAATACTGAACGGGGATCAACCTATACCAGAAATAAGGGTAGATAAAAGGGATGAAGAAACAGAAGTAGAAGAACCGACACTAGATGAAGTAAAACATATCATAAGCCGAAGTAGTACAGCAAAAGCACCTGGAATGGATGGAATAAATATGGAATTGTGGAAATATAGTGACGAGTCTCTAGCGGAGCATATGCACAAATCAATTACTAATAATTTAAATAAAACAAATTTACTTTGTTACTTCCACTAACACATTTATTTTACAAAATAATTTAGTGACTACAGTTTCGACTAAACTATAGTCATTGCCAAACTAAGTACAAATGATCCCATCAAGATCCTACATTTGACCGACAAAGGGCTTAAACTGAATTTATTGGAATCCCTGGAATTCTACAAATCCACGTTATCAAAGGACGGTCATTTGCTTAATGATAAGACATATCTTATATTGTCTCTCTTTAATTGCTGTAAAATTTAGTGTATATATTGTGTTTAATTCTTAATTTTTGTACTTAGTTTGACAATGACTATAGAGTAGTCAAAACTGCAGTCACTAAATTATTTGGTAAAATAAATGTGGTAGTGGAAGTAACAAAGTAAAGTTGTAAAGTTTAGATTTTTAAACTCAAAACGTGTGTTATTTACCCAGTCATAAAATGCCATGGAGATGAGATTCCTAAGAAATAGAAGATACAGGACAAGGAACGAGACGCACAGGAAAAACTTAAAAATAAAACCCAATACAGAAAAAAATAACATACGGCCAAATGAGGTGGTATGGACACATGAGACGAATTAGAGAAGGAATAAACACTAAGAAAATATATGAGACAAGAGTAATAGGAAAACAACAAAGAGGAAGACTGAGAAAAGAGTGGAACAGCGCAATAAAAGAAGAGCGAACAAGAAAAGGGAACACATTGGAAGAAAAAATGAATTGACAAAAGATAGAGTGGAAGTGGAAGATAGGTGGATAGGTGGAAAATAAGTGGAGAGAATATTATAAAAATTAATAATGTATGCCTTACACCGAAAAGTAGAAAGGCAAATCATTAAATAAAATAATTCCGTCAAAATTACTAATTCAATATCTTTAAATTTAACCATCAAAATTATTCTTACTCATATAACTATAATATATCAATACAATTTATTAATATAGATTATCAATATAATCAATATACAGGGTACGCCGCTGGCCATAACTCCTTCAATTGCCCGATTTCAATCAAACAAAAACAAAATTAAGTGGCTCCATATGTTCTACAAAGGGGCCCTAATTTTCAAAAATCAAGTTTCATTTCAGCCATAGTCAACTTTTTTATTTCAAATGGTTACATATATTTACTAATTTTTTTCTTGGTAGAGATTACTTTTCTGAATCCAAAGATGTATAAGAAGTTGGCTTTGATGGAATATTCGTTACAGAAAAATTATGTTTGTTAACCTAAAGTTGGTTTTTTGTAAGTTTATCAAGTGTGCCATATAAAGAAAAGTGAACACAAAAAACAGTAAAAGTCATCTAAGTGATAGTGTGTCAAATTCTCTTTCTTGTTGGTCCAATTTCTGTGAAATAACTCAAGTGATGGCTAACAATATTAACAATCGATTGACTGACATGTTACAAGTTTTTATTTCGAATGCAATAAAAATCACGATCAAGCAGTGCTCCTGTACATGGACCATTTTCCGAATGGAGAAGTCCAAGAGCCTAGAAAATTAGAAAATTAGAATTAGAAAGTATGGTGTTTTTAAGAAACTGAAGAGAGAGGAACGAATATTTCACGGAAGTGTGGAATTAGATGTACTTCTTAATGTGTAAGAAAATCCAAGAACATCTGTTCGGGAATTTGCAAATAACATTGGCACATCAAAGCGAACGGTAAATGCAATTCTTAAGAAACACAAATACAAACTACAAAATGACTTTTACTGTTTTTTTTTTGTATTCACTTTGCTTTCCATGGCACACTTGATAAACTTACAACAAACAACTTTATGCCTGGAACGATTATTTTTCTGTAACGAATATTCTATCAAAGCCAACTTGTTACATCTTTGGATTCATAAAAATCATCTCTACCAAAAAATAAAAAAGAAAATATATGTAACCATTTCAAAAATAAAAGTTGACCATCGCTTATATGAAAGTTGATTTTGCAAAAAAACAAAATTAGGGCCCCTTTGTAGAACATGTGGAGCCATTTAATCTTGTTTTTGTTTTATTGAAATCGGCCAATAAATAAAGGAGTTATGGCCAGCAGCGTTTTTAGGAGACATCCTATATAATAAATACCTATAAAAAAATGTCTCCTTAAAAATTTTACTAAATTAATAATAAAAATTAATAAATACTAATTAATATAAATTTTATATTAATAAAATATATAAACTGAATTCTAACAAATTACCTTAAATTTAATTTCTTATTATGTGAGATAACAGAAGAAAGCTAGAAAATTAGAACTGACGATAAATGCGAATACAACGAAAATAATGAGAATTGGAAATCAACTTGGTAAAAAAGAAATCAGAGCAGTACCCTAAAGTTTCTAAAATGTAGAAAAATTAAAGTATTTGGGCACCATATTAACTAACGACTAACGACTGACGTAGGGAGCCAGAAATAAATGATAAAGTTATAGAAGCCAATAGAGTCCTTTACGCTTTAATGTGAATAAAACGAAGGTAATGAGAAATGGAAATCAACTTGTTAAAAAAGATATCAGAGTATTACCATACAGTTTCGAAATGTAGAAAAAATTAAGGATTTGGGCAGCATGGTAACTAACGACAGACGTAGGGAGCCAGAAATAAATCCGAAAGTTATAAGAGCCAATAGAGCCTTTACGCAAATAATAGTTTACTTGAGAGCAGAGTACTTACGAAGAATTCAAAAATGTAATTGTACAAGACCATCAACAATATTGTATGCAACAGAGACAGAATAAATTATGGGAACAGCAGAGAGGAAAATATTTAAAGCTATAATAGGACCAATAAAATTAAACGATGTGGAGTACAGAAGAAGAACAAATGCAGAAATAAAATAAGTGTTGGACGAAGATATTATCAAAAGGATAAAAGTACAGAAGGCAAAATGGTAGGGTCATATACTGAGATTGGACGAAGAGAGCATTACAAATATGATAACGAACCGGGAACCGGTTGGAAATCAAAGAAGAGGCAACCCGGATTCAAACTGGTTGAAGGAGGTCAAAGAATACTTGACGAAGACAGGGATCGGAAGTATCAAGGAAAGAATCTAGAAGGATTTGTGAAAAAATGGAATAACCTAAGAATACGGTGACCGATCTACCCCAGAACAATAGATCTAGCTTCTCTTAGCGGTGATGTCTCCAAGGAGACGTATAAGAAATTATTATTATTATTATGACATCAGTAAACATCACTGTCGAAGGGCTATAAAATAAGGCCAATTTAATCTCGTTGCTGCTCTTAACTTTCTAACATTGTCTTTTGTTGCATCATCCTGGATTGGTACACTAAACCCCTCAGCCCTTTGGCATAGATAGTCCGTTTGTGCTTTTACCTATAGACTCCATTATCATTCATGTGTCTGTGTCTTTGAAAAGGTCTAGTACTTTTTGGATGTTTTTTGTTACACTGAGCAAAATTGAAGTCAACTCATTTCCTTAAATTGAAACTATGTGTGGATACTACTTGGTGAAACATTATGATTAGTTTAAATCAAACACTTGGTTAAAGTTTCACTGTATTAACTGTGAATACAGTTACAGTGAAACTTTAACCAAGTGTTTGATTTAACCAACTCATTTCCACTGGAAAAAAAAACATTTTGAGCTTGTCGAATATTGCACTTGTTTTAATTAATTCAGGCAAATAATTTCGCCGTTGATTTGTTAATTATTTAAGAACATTTGGCATCTCCAGTTTAGCAAGTTCGTGTCATAGTCCCACACATCTTCATTTCTGCCTCCAGAAACCTCGCGCAATTAGAATGTCTGATTTGGGGATGGAATAATAGAATATGTTTTCGCGTGGCTGTCGTAATATTGCGGCAATATTATCATTACCTTATACGCATACGGCACACATTATGTTGTGTCACATTTAGTACAATGTAAAGCACCCACGACGTTCTCCGCACGTCGTACGCACAGGTAACCTAAAATAAACGTGAGTTGGACGACCCGTGAGAGGCGCTAACACACTTATTTACCTTCTTAATATAGTAATGGGTTAAGTGGCGAATTTATAGAGCTGCAATCTGCGCGGCCTTCCAATTCATGCACGCCGTTTGCCGGTCGGTTCTCTAGCACTTTACGATTAAACAAGATTACACGGCATATAAATGCGCTTGTTTATACATGTGCGGCCAATATTGAGCGCCGTATTTGACACGGTTAAGTTGCGCATAGATAAAATAAATTACCGGCCCAACTGCAGCAACAATGGCCCCAGCAGGTTTCATGCGGCAAATTGGGTTGCGTTTTTCCGCATTTATGTATTCGTGGAAAACGTCGCAACGTGTCGATTCGTTAATTGAAAGCGCGAGAAGCATTTAAATATTTTGTATTCATCAGAAGCATTTCCAATTTCGAACGATATTTTCGCCGAGTCTTCACTGCACAATAGCACGAACAATGAATTGAAAATTTCCAAAACAGTTAAAATACCAAAAGAGTTAAAACCTCCTGATTCCAGAATAAAGACCACAAATAATGTATCAGAATATACAGAAATTGCAACAATTGTATTTACCAATGTTAGAAACTGCGAAATTTGGTTGAAAAGATATACATACATATTTTTTTAAGTCTACAAAACCACTATAATAATAGTTTCAGAATATTCCTCGATTTAGTTTAGGAATCCCCGGTTTGTATCAACGAATCTTAAAATGAGGGTTTAATGAGGGTTTAAGGGTTTAATATTCTGTCCGCTCACATCTTACACAACCCCATTTATAATTCAATTTTACTAAAATAATCAATGAAGTTACACAGCATTTCATAAAGATTTTTAACTGCCAGAAAGCTTTATGTTACAGCAATATTGGCTGCTGGTATAGTATGTAAAAAGATAATTTTGTTTACAATTTAAACATATCGAAATTATTGTGTAGATACAACAATTAACCCTTGTCACAAAAAAAACGGAGACTAAAAATGTTCCTACCAAGTTAATTAGGTACATTATTGTCTCGCAAACTGAAGTGAGTATATCGAAGAATATAATAGGACCTGATTGGCCCTTTTTCAAATAAAAATATATTTGTGGAAAAGGTGTCTTCTAATACTTTTGCTTTAAAAATGAAATACACATTGTTAATTAATTGGTCAATGTTGAAGGCATCTACTTCGTGATATATGATGAAGTTAAATAAAACAATCCCTTTTTGCGGATAAAGGTAATTTGCACCATATTTCATGCTAAAACACAAATTAATAATTTCAACAAATCAGGAATGTACAATTTAACTTGTGAAGATTGTAAACGGGTTTACGTTGGCTACTCTGGGCGTAATTTCAACATTAGGTTGAAAGTACATATGAGATAATTTAGATGAAACCATGATAATTCAACATTTGCTAACCACCTTATTGAAAATCGGCACTCTTTTGGGACGGATGTTCTGCAAAGAATTCATTTCCCCGAGAAAGGTATTAAGATGAATATATTTGAGTCCCTCGAAATTCAAAGGGCCAGGCGCAATCCCGAATGTCTGGTCATTAACGACCAGGCAGACCTCGTTTACTTCTCACTGTTCAAAGCTGTATTATAGATATGTATAAATAGGTGTTTTATTTGTATTTTATTTTACTCTAAGTTTGATAATGATCAGAACTTGATCGAAACTATAGTCACTACTTTTAATAAACAATGTGATATAAACAAAGAAAAGTGTTTTAATTTCATCATGTATTTGTATTTTATTTTACTCTGAGTTTGATAATTATCAGAAGATCTATAGTCACTAAGTTTAGAAAACATTGTGATTTAAACAAAGAAAAGTGTTTGTTTTATTTAACATTGTTAATTATTTTTAATTCTTCTTTTCCATATTGTATTACGTTTAAATATTATCAATTATAACTTGTAGCTAGTGATATAATTCTAAAATTGAAAAAAAAGTGTTATTGTAAATAGTAAGTCGCTAATAAAAATTTAAATATAATTTGTTACTTCTCATGAGTTATAAATAACTCTAGTCCATGTCAGATAATATGTCACTTTTCACATAAAACCGAAATATATTCACTGGTAGAATTGGACCAATGATAATGCATCCCAAAACCGCGGATCTGTTTTGAGAAATAAAGCCATAAATTTATTCCTTTGATCCCTTAGAATTGAAATGTTTTGGAATAAGTAACCACATTACGCAGGCACTTTAAGCTCACTATCGTACCTCAATAAACTAGGATGCTCAAAGAGATGCATTTGCATTTCTGTTAACCAGTCCAACAGTACAGAGGAGGGACTTCTGTTTTATGTGAAATGTGACATCTTATATTTCGACTATATATAGGCATCGACTATATTTAAATGGGTATAAGTTCGAAATATATTTATGAAGTTAGCTCACTTTATAAAAAAATAATTTATTAGTGCTATTACATATGCAATTATGCATGTTTACTTTTTGTGTTTCGTACATTTGTTAATCAATTATTTAGATACTTTTGGAAGTTTTTAATTCTACCAAATTGAATTTCCATATAAATGTTTATATGTAGAAAACTTGCTTAATTTTTTAATGTAATTTTGTTTTAAAAATTAATTACCCATTGTTAATTATTTAGTACAACTATACCATTTGGCATAGAATTGAGATATTGTACCTATTTTACTTCTTATAACTATCTAGAAATTTGAAATATTGTTAGTTACCTCTTATAACTAGAAATTTTATATAAAAGCTGAAATCGTGTTAGCTACTTCCCATAACAAATTTTATATTACAATTTAAAAAAAATTTAGTAACTTATCATAACTAAAAATTCGATATTAAAATTGAAATTGTGTTCGTTACTGTTCTAGCATAACTAGAAATTTGGCGTTAAAATTGAAATATTGTTAGTTTTCATAAATATAAATTAGGTATTAAAGTGTAAATAGTGCTAGTTACTTGCTATAACTAAAAAAAAGTTGGCATTCAAATTGAACTTCATCACTTTCTATCTTAATAATTGTTTGTTATAATAAAACATGCACATTTTATCAGTGAGCGTGTATCTAACTATAACTGCAATTTATAAATTGTATATTTTCTTGTAATACGATATGTTTCCCAAATCCCAAATTTTCCAAAATCTTTCTCTTAAGTAATATCCTCCTTTTTCAACTCACACATTCAATTGAAATAATGTTAATTTTGAAAATTAGAAATTTGTAATGAAAATTTAAACATTGTTGGTTCTTATAACTATAAATTAGGTATTAACATTGAAATACTGTCACAACAACTAGAGATTTGGTATTAAAATTGTGTTGTCACAACTAGACATTTTGTATTAAAATTGAAATATCGTTCGTTACTTCTTATAACCAGGGCTTGCATATTATTTTCGCATAACTAAATAATTCGGGGGCCTGTGGTACAATTTAATTAATACCTTAGTCTCAATACCTAATTACGCCACAGTGGGACGAGCAGTAGTGATTGTTATTATTATAACTAGGACTTTGAGTTATACAATTTACATATTTTTAGTCTCAAACTTTTAAAATTTTAAAATTGATATAAGTATTATTAGTTAAGAGGCATCTATACCCAAACGCGGTATAGGGAATTGCATGTAAACGACAGCCAAGATAATTCATGCACGGGTCAACATAATTACAATCTGAGACCTGATTTAGAAAGTTTAGACATTTATCTACATTTGTGCTGTGTAGTTTTTTAGAAATAATAAAATGGTGATTTATTATGTTTATTAAAAGAATGGCATGTTTAGCCGATTTGAGATTTTATTTTCTGTATTTATTTAATTAAGACATGGTACATATAATGGAAATTCCCGCAGGGTATTTGGAGCTAATGTTGTTGCGAACCACCTTCTTTTTTTTTGTTCCAATATCATGAATTATAATGGACTATTCTTATCTGCACATAAATCCGATTAGGTGATCAGACATAGGTCACCTTTGATTTATTTCTTAAAACTACTTTGTCTAATTGTAGATAAATGTCTAAACTTTCTATATCAGTTCTCCGATTGTAATTATGTTAACCCGTTCATGAATTATTTAGCTATCGTTGATTAATAATGCCGTATACTAGCTGGGGTAAAGAGGCCTCTTAAGTACTTGAAATAGCAATTTGGTGTTTAAGTAAAAACAGAGTTCATTACTTCTTATAACTAAGTAGTAATTTCATAGGAAAATTGAAATATTATTAGTTATTAATTTAAACTAGTAATTTGGGTTTAGATTATAAAAATTATATATTAAATTTTTTATGCATTCCTTAAAATAAAACTTGAAATTTATCAGTCTAGAACTTATTTAATCCAACCATAAGAAAAATTTGTCTCAATTTAATTTGCCAAGTAAATGTATCAATACTAAACATTTCATTACCATTAATAACCAAAGGTAAGAAATACCTACAGGGTAAACCATTTTAATCAATACACGCAAATTACACCGAAGATATGTTCGATAGCGAAAATTAACCTAAACAAAAGTATGGCTACAAGGGATATCTGATGATGACCTTTAACTTGACCTTGAAGTTGACTTTCAAGGTTAAGGTAGAAGAGTAGTCTTGATTGAAAGGACCGTACATTTGAATTAAAATTACTAAATAAAAAATACTATGTTGATAACTATTTCATTGTCTTATTAAAATTGTTATTTATTATTTTTATCATTAAATTACATTTTTATGTTCATTTCTGAAAAACAAATGATTACCTATACATTTCTATTACCTAATATCGTCGAGTTATCTCGCAGTTATTAGTGGGATAAAATGGATAGATATAATTTTTTAAATTGTTGTTTGTTTCCGTATTCTAAGGAGGGTAAGAAAATATAATAACTTGAAAGTTTGGAAAAATGAGTTTATTGTAAATTTTAAATCCAAATATGGCACTCTATAGTTTTACATGTACTATGTTTTCTCTAAATCATTCAAGAGATACGAGACGAAAGAAACTAATCGAATCTCTCTTCGAAACCAGAATCTTATAAGTCACGTAAAAAAATCACATCATTAGTAGGTACTTGTGATTATTAGATTTCATTGTATAATTAATATATATATATATATATATATATATAGTATAGTATCTATAGTATTTATTATGTCCCTGATATATTATTATTATTATGTATTTATGGGTTTATTGTATTATGTGTTGCCATGGCAAATTAACGTCGTCAAGGACTTGGCTCTGTGGATTTTGCTTCATCCATATCGGGTTATTAACATGCACGCCCAATTTAACAGTACACGGGATCGCATGCTGCATTTGCCTTCCAAATGAACGGCACTGTGATGTAAGAGGATTTTAATCGCTCAAAAATTATAGCCATTGACAATTTCTCCTTTTTTTTAACTTATCTTTTCTTAGTATATATATATATATATATATATATATATATATATATATATATATATATATATATATATATTTGCCTTTACATTGCATTAGAGACTAGTGCAACACCGTGAACAAATAAGTACCAACACTCACATTTAATTAATATGAATTTATTTATAAGTGTTTATGTGCACTTACAGAGCAAGTGGCACTTGCATAAACTACTTACTTTTGCCGCAGTAAAAATGTGCACCGCGCTGAAACTTTTACTGTAACATTATAATATGATCAGCGCACTCGTTTATACGCGAAAACCACGCGTAAACATCAAGTGAAATAGTTTAATTGGTTTAATGGCCTTTAATTAATTAGCGCCGGCCGGCATTGTGCGGGCTTCAAAAACCTGGCGTACTGCAAAATTACAGGACTGATGTATCCCCAGTGTAGAAACCTATTTGTGCATATCCCGTGTAGTGTAGCCCTTTTGTAGTCGTAAATCTTCCGAGGCATAAAGGCGTTCTTCGCCGGGTAATTAATCGGATGGCCGTTATAAATCCATTGATTTTGCCCGATAAAATTTGTTACCTACGGGATCCCGGAGCCGTTGTAATTCTCCAGAAGGATACATAGATGGGAATCGGCCATGTACAGGATGGACGGACTTTCATGTGTTCACTGTGTCAGCTGCACGCTGTAAATTGGGTTATTTAATTATATCGGCACGGTTGCAAGTTGGAAAATCAAATTTCGAACCGGTACACGCTTGCAGCGGGCAATCATGCTCCAATTTCAGCACGGCTAATCTTGCCTGAATTAATTTTTATTAAAAGTTTTTAACGCAGTTACATGTGCAGTCCCGTTTTTTTTGCCGTACGTGTTCCAGTCCTGGAAAGCACAAAGCACCAGAAGCAGGCCGTGTTTTGATTTGTATGCTGCTGCGATGGACGGGCCTTCATTTGAATTGTAAATTCAGTATGCAGTTATTAGTGAGATAAAATGGATAGATACGATTTCTTAAATTGTTGTTTGTTTCCGTATTCTAATGCGGAGCGCGATTTGGTTTAGATTTGAGTTGAAATGGGTTTCTTCACTTCCTTAAATGGTAAGAGAATTAAGCACTCGGGCGGTGTGCATATCTTAATTTGAATCTGCCCACACGCCCGCCAAATTGGTATTCAATTATAAAATAAATATTGTGTTTGAATTTAAAAAACGCGCTGTTTGTAAGCGGCAGGAAAATATTATGTAGCAGCGGCTAATGGTGTTTTATACACACTAGTACATGAGCAGGATGCAATTTTTAAGGTGGACTAAACGCGTGTTTATATGAGCGTGGGTTAGCTTCATTAAATTTAGCCTATGCCACGTTTTATAATGTCTTTGACCTCGTTGCGCATTCTACCAAATTGACCAATTTTCTCTGCCGCTTTTTACTCTCGCAGTGAAATTATTGCATTCTTTCGTGGTGTTCCGTCGCGTCTGCAACTTTAGCATCCTAAAGATTACTTAATATTTCTTTAATGGCACACACACACACACACACGTACCTGGGCCGGAATTATTCACGTACGCGTCGTTAAAATTGTTTAAACATTATAAAACTTTATGCCCGGCGCAGTAAAAACGAGTTTTATTTAGGGTTATGCCCCCTAGTTTATGCGTCTGTACTTTTTCTGATTGCAATAGTCGGGCCCCCATTGATTATTTCATTCCGCCGGGGTTCCTTTAGCATTCGAACGGCGGATTTATTATTTATATATGCAGTACATTAAATTCTAAATTGCGTATTGATTACTTTTTTAAATTTTAATTGCGTCTGCCTGGGGAACGGCAGCTTCGGAAGAGCGATTAACCGTATTTACAAGCATAAAAGTGGCGTAAACTCCGGGCATCCGATTAGCCAAACGTCCGTTTAATAACGTTAATCGGGCGTACCCGTAAAGTCGCCGATAATTATTGCCCGGCCGCTTTTCTTTCTCACCCAGCTCTAGGTGCGTTTTGGCGGATTTATTGGCGGCAGCGCGCCTAAGCTTTTAAGATAATAAAAATACCAGGGTAAGCCCCAAGAATTTGAATCGCTCAAGTGGCGACATAAAAAATAGGGCCCGATTTATTCCAATAGACTTTATTGCCAGGAACGTATCACCATAAAATATTTTCTATCATTTGTGCCATCCGTCGACGGCGTGCCCGATTGATATAAACATGTTTGTTTCCGAAATTGAAATGAGCAAATGGAATTGATTTTTTTCCTCTCCAATCCTTGATATTGCAGATGATAGAGTATTACATTATCCTTTCTTACAAATACAATGTGGGTATACAGGGTGTTTTATAACTGGAGGAGAATTAAAATCCAATAACTTTTACTTTTTTACACTAGTATTGATACAATATTATTATAATCGGCGAAAAGGTTTTGAGTGAATTACACGTTTCGGGGTTGCACTTACACTAAATGACTAAACATCCAGGTATATTTCATATCAAAAAACGTTAATACGTTATCTACATTCAAATTTTAAATGCCATTATTAACAAGCTAGCCAGTACAAGTTTATATACATATAATGTTTGACTAAATGTTATATTTTCCGTTTATATGTAGTCGTGGTACTTAAGTGCCAGGGCACTTGTATGTACACTATGCTCTTGAGCCTTTTGTGTTAAAGGTGCTTATTACTATAGAAAAATCCTATGCATATACATGCCTTAAAACTAATTTTAGACTATGACCATAACTATACTATATTACATCAATGATACTTAATTTTTAATTATGATATAATAGCATTTGATATTTGAATGTGATGGTGTAAAATAACGTATTTGTTACAGTTAATATTTTTTGATACGCAATAATACACGCGAATATGTTGAATTATCAAATTCTGACTGCAGTTATCAAACTTGATCCTAAATGTTAACATTACATAAATGTTAATATTTTTTTATATGCAATAATACACCCGAATATTTTGAATTATCAAATTATGACTGCAGTTATCTAACTTGATGCTAAATGTTAACATTTCTCGTCAGAATGCAATGGAAATTGATGATTTTACCTGAAATTCACAAATTTGGGCGACAAATGTTAAATTACGAAATTATTTAATGACAGATATCATATTTCACCTAAACTTTCAACAGAACTAGTGAGAAGTTCAATCACCATTCTGCAAAATTTAATTGAAAGTTTGAACTTATAAAATCGATATTATAAGATATTGCAATGGTTTACACAATCTTGGATGACATATGTAGAGTTTTGACAGTGATTCTTTAAATTTAACAACTCAAATTTGATCTAAGTTTACCATATTTGGTCTGAATTTCACAAACATTATGTGAATTTGCCAAATTTGGGCTGAGTTTGTTTCGAAAATACTCAAATTCCATATTAATGATCAAATTTGAAAAGTAACTTTCCAATTTTATCGGATTACGAGTTTTTCACTGTAATCTTGAAACTGTAAAAAAGAAATGAAAAATATTTTTAAAATTCAATATCATTCACCGTCGACAATAGTGGCGTAACTCAACATTTGCAAGTGTTCTATTTACAGTATCAAACTACTAAATGCATCATGGTTTACAAATTTAGACCAGCAAAACCAAACACTACTCATAGTTTAACATGTTATGATCGGAAAGTACTCAATTTAATAGAATTAATTATTGATTAAGTTATTAAAATTCAATTTTTGAGTTGTGCCACTATTGTCGCTGGTGTGCAATATGTATTGTGAAAAAAAAGCTAAAATTTGTCGATAGTTGACTTAAATTATATGAAAATTTTCAGTCAACTTTCGACCAAATATTAGTTCATTTCTTTCAAAATAATTTATAGATTTTAAACTATTACTATTATTTGCAAATTTCTTTTAGATATTTGACTGCTATTTCCAAATGTTAAATAAATGCGTGAAATTTTATTGGGAGGTGTCAAATTCCATTTGTAAGTTTAACAGAAACTCTCACAATCCATTGTCCTTTGTCAAAGTTCAGTGGTTTGTGTCATGAATTTTGCTGCTTTTGGATGTGTCGTTTACTTTTCGATTCAAAATGGCCAACCGGTTGTGAAAGTTTGCGTGCACAAAAAATATTTACATATTTTAAGTTACATAAGTTTAAAGCTTAGAATTATCAACCCATTTTGACGCACATTTAAGCCTAAATAAGATTAAAACATGATTGTCTCTTACCAACAATTTTATATGTCCTTTAAATGGCTATTAACTTTAAATATCGCAATTTCTCTCATTACATTTTGTTTTTCATTTTGAACGAATGAGAAAAGACATAATTCGTGTGTCTGCAATTGGTTGTAAAACAAAATTCTCTATTCCACTTTTTAAATATTTACGATGCGTCACACCCAAGTTAGTTTGGTCTATGTGTGAGCATTACGAACTATATGTGAGACATTAAAATTAATGAAACATGCGAATTTTTATCCACATATAAATCATTTTGACCAACAAGTAAATTTTAGCCGAAACAAAAGAAATGATGAAATATGTATGAAAATGTTGATGAAAATGTACAAAATATAGAGAAAATATAACTATGGAAATTAGTTTTCTGAAACTTTTATTGGTTACGACTAAAACTAGGACTAAGAACTAGGAATAAAACGTTACACATAAATATTTAACTGCTACAACTTAATTCACATAATGTTAATTTTAATGGAAAAAAGTGTTAACATTTTTCGTCAGTCATGAAAATGATGTAGCATTCGGTTCTTTAAGCACTAAGTTTTCAGCTTCATGATTGATTGTAAAAATTCGACAGTGGTAATTTCAAGATTATAATTATGTAACTTATTGATGTCTGAATCATTAAAAAGTATCTGAAAATGCCAATTTTTATGCACATAATTAATTACCCTTTCGACAAACGAGTAAATTTTAGTCGAAACAAAATATAAAAAATGTATAAAAATGTTGATGAAAATGTATAAATTGTTTTATAGTGTAAATGTTTTGACTGAATTGTTCAGTCAAAACTGTGAAAGTTTTCTGAAACTTTTATTTGTTTTCTCCTCAAAAATGATTTTTTTATTTATTTTGTTATTAGTTATAGAAACACTAAGATTGGGAATAAACCGTGACACATAAATAATTTACTGGCAGAATTTAACTTTAATGGAAACAACCTTACTCTTTTCTCGAATCCAGACATTTCCTGTCCTATTCGATAGTTTTTTGTAGAGCATCTGTCTTTTTATAGCTCTCTGAGCTGCAGCAAAAAGTATGAGCATCTAAAATATAAAAATGTATCAAAATTGCGACAAAGCTAAAAACGGCAGTTTTTGCAAAATATTTGCAAAAATACGAAAATAATACAGACCATATTCTTTTGCAAATTAGCTGTTCAGTATGAAATGGTTAAGGATCTCACAACTTTGATACTGAAAATGTAGTAACATTTATTACAAAAATGTTCATTTTTGTATTTTCGTACTAAAATATTTCATGTTAACCAGACTGCAAGGAAAAATTTAAATGTTCTTATTTATGGAAAAGTTGAACCAATGAAAACCTTTAAATTTATTTCCTCGAACGAAAGGTGTAGAATCTTAATATGATTACAAATTACTTTTAATCATGACTAGATTCTTAATGTAATTACAAATAACTTTTCATCAGGACAAATGTTCACGTTTTGATAAATAAGGGAATTCTAGGCCATTTCAAGTATATTAAATCACGAATTCACGAGGTAATGGATGCCACATAAATTGAAATTTGTAGTAACATTTATTACAAAAATGTGCATTTTTGTTTTTTTCGTACTAAAATACTTCATGTTAACTCAACTGCAATAAACTTAAATGTTCTTATTTATGGAAAAAGTTGAACTAACGAAAAATTTATTTCCTCAAACGAAAGGTTTATAATCTTAATGTAATTACAAATGACTTTTAATCATGACTAGAGTCTTAATGTAACTACAAATAACTTTTCATCAGGACACATGTTCACGTTTTGATAAATAAGGGCATTCTAGACCATTTTAAATATAGCATATCATGAATTCACGAGGTAATGGATGTGACATAACAAACTATTTTTTGTCAATTTTGTGGTTATTAATCACATCAAAACCCATTTAATATAAACTAAATTAACAAAAAAGTTTTTCATATGTTGCAGACTTTATGGCGGTTATAAGTGGCGGTAAAAATGTCGAATATTTGATAAAATGATAATATATAGGTAGTATTATTTGAATAGTTTCATGAAAGTTAAAAAAAGCACACCACATTTATGTATTTATGAAATTTCGAGCAGATAACACAGCAGCGTTATTGAAATAGAAATATCAACTCTGCAATTTGCGAAATTGGAAAACGCACCTTTGATCAAATGCATACTGAAATGCGCCGATAGGATGCAGTAGCTGCCCGCTTTTAGAATGCATATAAACTGCAATCATGTTGAGTAATACAACGCTCAAAACTTCGTATGCACCAATCCACCCATTCATATTGTTTTAGCAATTATTATTATTTTTATGAATGAAACGGGGAATAAATTAAATGTATTAATATTATTGAAATTTAAAAACCATTACTGCAGTTGATGGAAATAATCTCGTTATGTGGGAAATTCGTTATTAAGATAAGTTATATCATATTATTGAGAATAATTGATATTGATGTAATTACACTTTATATACGCTACTCAAAAGAATTATCGATAATAATCTCAAAAATATATATTATTGAAAATATACATTTTTATAATTACAAAATTTTATATTATAGCAAAAATTATTATAGAATTATAATATTATAGAAACTCTACAGACAGACCTTAACGCCCTCTTGGATGAACATTATATTTGTTCGCATGGTATAATCATTATTGTTAATAATGGATATTCGATCTTTTGATTAGTGTATATTGTGGTCAGAAAGTTTGGTGGTACTGTGTAATATGTATGTTTAAATGTTTAAATGTTTGTATGTGCTTGTAAGATGCAAAACATGCAATATAATAATCTTTATCTAATAAAATGTAAATAAATATATAGCAATTAAATTGCAAAAATTTTAATGCCAATTGAGCTCATATTTTCACATCTCTATTCTTAAAAATCATCAATTATGACATGATTCTTCTCACAAATATTCAAACTGATTGGGTAATTTGCTTTGAATATGAATATCGCAATTGAAAAATACAATTCAATTTATATAAAATAAATTAACCGTATATTTGTTTGTTCACAATGAATAAATAATTAATAACGAGTGCTTCAAGCAGTAATGATTACATCTTAAATAATTAAAATGCCCTAAAACACTGGTTTAATTGGATCCTGTGTCTTGCAGGCTGCAGTAAACGTGTTTCTTTAGATAATGCGTTGTTGAACTTTCAGGAAGCAAAGCTGCAAGTAAGTTGTTTCTGTAGTCTATTAACTCGCTGTCATATTTAATCAAGGAGTTGCCTCAAAATAAATCAAATTAATAGAGACAATTAATATAGGTGGAGAAACTCAATACTGAACTACACATTTTATCTTCGGCCACATTATTCATTGGCACAATGAACACAGAGCAGAGTGGTATGCTATATACTTCTTTAATTAGAAGCGCTTGCTGAGAAATTGACATTTTAAATGGCGGACTCACGAGAGGCGAGGCACTTCGAGCAGCGACTTGTAGGGCCGTTGTAAACAATTTAAATATAATTATTCACAATTTAGCAAATTAAATACCTCGCAATCAAGATGCGGAGGCGCAACGGCCTGACTTTTGATATTTCCAGGCGGAATCCTGCGGTTTTCGCCACTCGTAAATCTCTATTCTCCCTGAACCGTCTCAAGGCGAGGCGATGTAATAAAAAATGCAACGAAACGGTGGCCGATTATGCAAAATGCTTTGAATTTAAGTCATGCATAAGAGGCATGAATGCATAATGATTTTTCGGGCGGAAAATGAGCACACGTTAAGTGGCCAGATAAGTAAAAAAAATGCTGCCGTTTCCTTGATCCGCAATCGCCACCCAATTAGAGAAAATGAGAGGTTAACGGATTAGACAAATCTGGGGCAATTAAACGGGCAAGGCTGAAATGCGATTCTACGAAAAACAGAATGTAGAAACAAAATGTTTCAACAGCGTAGCAATTATTATATGTAAAATAGTTCGCGGTAAACTACTAAAAAAAAAAAAATACAGATACAAAAAAGGCTATTGTATACCTTTAACTCTGCAACAGAGAAAGTTGGTGTCGAAGTAACGAAAGCTGATAAGGATTTAAATTTCAATTTCAATTGAGAATAATGTTTGAACGTTTTTTTTATAAACAGTAAAGAGCAAAAATATTTGCACCGCCTTAAATTTTGGAGCTAATTATAAATTTCGTGTTGAAATCTGACCTGTCCTAGTAAAATTTGGTCATCCAACAAACAGAAAATATGTAGTTTACCTATTTTTTTCTGCATCATCTATCGTTACATCTGAAGAATCGGAAGATTAATTGATAACCATTATAAAGATGACTACGACGAGGATGCATTTAATACGGTTGAAAGCAGAGGTGAACCCCTGCTTCCCGTTGTTTTACAATAATTGCAAACAATCAATTACAAAAAATTTAAAAAAAAAACATTTGTTCGAAATTCTCGTAAAACAGTATGCACATCAGCTTTCACAAGTATGTAAGATATATTTTTATAAAATTTATAAAAAGTGCAGCCGCATTTTTGAACTTCTATTGTTTGAAATATTGCTTTATTTTGATGAACGAATTTCAGAAAGAAAAATTGGAGTTTTAACGACAAGTAATTATGTTTTTCCAAAATGTACAATACATTTCGACAAATAAATTTTAATGTATTTCCGAGTAGTAAATATCTTCATTTGCAATTTAATTACATGTAATTTACAATATATAATAAGTAATATTTCAAAGGGCTAACCCTCGGTTCCTTAAGGGACCTTAAGGTCAAGGCTAACCTTAAGGGGAACCTCGTAAGTTATCTGGAAAATTGTTGTTTAGAATATATCAATATTATTGTATGGAAATAGATTCCGATGATTAATATGTCGAAGAAACTATTAAATATCATAAGATCATAAGTAAAAAGGCAATGCACAAACATCAATTCGTAAGTTTATTGAGGAAGCCGAAGAGAAAATATCAAATCCGAAGTTGCTGCAGGCTGAGTTTTTTCAGGTATAGAAAACTCAGGCTTCGACATTTGCGGAGAATAACTGAGGAACAAATACAAAATATTTATTATTTGAACGTTTTATTGATTTTAAATAAAACCAAGATCAATAGCCAATGGGAGAGAATTTCTATTTCTGGCTAAAATACAGTTTTTGAGTTATAATACAAACTTTTTTTTTGAATGACAGTTACAGTTGGCTTGGACATTTTTAAAGAGGACATTTTTTGCTCTTTATATCGATAAAAGGTTTTATGAATACATATTATTTTTTTAAGTTTTTTAAAGTTTTTAAATAAACTGAATAATTACCTCAGAGAAAAAAAAATGTTTTCCAAGGCAAACTCCGTTTTTGCTACTGTCAATAATACAAATGATCCTTAATTAAATGATTAATATTAAATAAAAAGAATAATAATTTATTATATTATCTATAATAAAAATTGAAATAAATACTTGCCATAATTATTAATGAACAAATTCAAAAACTTAATAAAACCATCGTGTTTATTTGTCAAAATAAGTAATAATTTTCATACAGTAAATTTTCGAAGATGGCCTTTATTTATAAAGTAAGTATAGCAAACCTGGTATCATTATAAAGAGAAAAATTTGTCCTTTTTTTGAAAATGTCAAAGCCAAGTATGACTGCCATTTAAAAAAACAAAAGTGTATTATAACTTAAAAACTGTATTTGTTTTTCAAAAAACAAAGGCATATCTTTCATAAGCTCTTAAAACGACAAATCTTTCCTCATTTAATAGTATCTCTATATCTTATGGTCTACGAGATCCCAATGCTTAAAATGAAAAAAAAAACTCACCCTGAATAGGTATTTTTTTGTGTTGTTTTCTGTTAAAACTTCAGAGCTTGCACTCTTTTAAATGTAATGGCAGTTTTCTTTAATTTTATCTTGCCTGCTTTAATTTGCTCTTTACAGAAGTTTCAAGAAACAAATTATTAGTTTAAAAAATATGAATGAGTTAGTTATTTTAGTTTATTTCATTTACTTTTGCATAAGGGTTAGATTATTTTGTTATATTTTTTAATTACAAAAATCAAGTATCATGTCAAGAATCCCTGTATCCCCTGCAAGTAGGGGATACAGGGTAATAATTATTTTCGTGTAAATTTTTGAATTCCAAATTTGTACAAATTGTAGGAATGTTTGAAGTCCCCTCTAACTGAAGATCAATTTGGAAAATTGTCTGCCTGAGTTCTGCGTGTGAGATTACTTTTTGTGAACACAATACAATGTCAAATACAGCTCAAGATAATTGAATATAATTTTGAAATTAAGATTTGTAAAACAAAATTTAGACCTAAGAGAAAAATTTGAAAATAAATTCAAATGATTTTGAAAATTGTTTAAAAAAACAATTTAATAGAAGCCAAAGGTGATTATTGCCAATTCCATATTTGATTTCAAAAAGAATTTGGCAGTTTTTAATTTCTGAACACTATAAAAAAAGCAATGCAATCAAATGTTAAGGTGTAAAAATTCAATACCGTTGAAAATACATTTGGAAAAAAGTAAAATATCATTTAAAATTCAATAGAATATTTAGTTTTACGACATTTTGTAATAACAAAATAAGATAAAATTCATTGATGATTTGATCAGCACTGAGCAATCATGTTTAATAATATAAATTTCAATGCCAATTTTATAATTTTGTAGAACTCAATCTAGTTTTGGTGATTTCCACCATATAACAAATTCCTAACACAACTAAATCAATTTAGTTTACTAAATTTTGCAATTTCTACATAAAGAAATATCATATATCTCATTTATCGACTGATGTTTATTTTCATGTTAAAATTTATAATACACCTACAGTAAAAATATTAATTATGTTATATCTAACCCCCTTACTGTCGAATAGTACAATTAGAACTTCGCTATAAAAAATGTTTGATTTCATAAAATTGTTAAGGTCAGCAAAAAATTGAAGCAAAGTCACTTAAATGTAGAATTTTGGAAATGCTAATTGACCTGTTTTTGACGTTTTTTCCATATATGAAAATTACAATTTTAATGAGAAGTTTCCAAACTTTTTGAACACCCTATATCATATCGGCAGAGCTCATCTGCCTTCCACACATTTCATGATTCTGGGTAAATTGCTCGAAAAGCAAATTGCTCGAAGGCAAAAATAAAAAAATACTTTCAATTTTCAGCATACTGCTGCGGAAGAGACTGCGTCAAATATTGAGTTACCACTCTTGTACCACTCAGTTCGTAAACAGCTGCGTTTTCCCGTTTTTCCAGAATAGTGTTCGACCTTCGGATTTTTTATAAAAACGTGATCCAAGTAAACATTTTGTATCACATAATATCGAAGGCCCTCCACAAGTATGTTAAGCATGTTTTTAAATACTGCTTTAGAAAATATAAAGTTTCTGTACGTGTATGACATAATGTTAGCCGCAGACAGCTATTAGGTACATCTGTAAGGTATACTCTAATTTTTCTAAACTGGCGTTCACGTCATCAAACAGCTGTGTGAGGAGGTTTTTTCTTACCAACATAATTGTTTTCGAGAATATGCATAACAATAGTTTAAGAACCGAAATTAATCTGAGGATCATTTGTTACATAACCCAGATCACCGGTGGTTATAAATAGGTAATCGGTGTATTTACCGCGGACACAATTTTCGCCTGCCAATCATGTAATAAATCATGTTATGTTGGCATCCGTGATATTTTTTCGGCGACGATGCCACATCTTTTTCACTAACACATGCTCATACATGTGTGTATAACAAAACTTCTTTCAAGTTCAACTTGTTACATTTGATCGATTATTACAATGCATATTTTGCCATTGTAGATCTTAAACCATAACCACAAGATTGGTATCTGTACGAAAAATGGCAGAGAAGTCGACGAATTTGATACGAACCGCGCACTGTCGCACAAGATTGCATGGGCGCAACAGCTGATTGTAGCCATTTTTAAATACCCAGGACAGCTGGCAACCTTGTAAAATTGTGCCATATTGTTATGATTATTATTTTGATGACGTGGTTGCCAGTTTAGAAAAATCAAAGTATACTGATTTGTAAAATCATAGAGCTACAGAAAATGTTTTACTGAGTACAGCTTACGATGACATGTATAATTGTTCGTTGTTGAATCTTCTAAATGCATTTCAAAGTTCAGCTGCTGATAGCTGCTGGTTTGCTTTCTATCGATATTTTCCTGTCACACAAAATAAGACACCAACATGTGTCGCGAATATTTTGTAAGAAAACCTTACCAGCAGACAATGGAAGAAGTATTTAAAATGTTTCTGGTATATTTGGGTCCATTAATCTCAGGCCTGTAAAAAGTGCGACCGAACACAAGTGAACCGCTGAGCCCAAAAGTTTTAGAACTTCTTTTTTCGTCTACTGTATGTACGCCAAATATTAATTTGGAATTTAATTGTAAGTCTCAGTGGTTAGTCCCCTTGGTGAAACATACGAGGGCTGTTTGACGGGAGGGTGATTTTTTAATGAAAACGTTATTTTTCTGTTTAAAAAATATTTTATTTTTCAACATAACACCCTTTTAACTGTACACACTTAGCCCAGCGAGTTTACAGTTTTTTTAAACCTTCCAAAAAGTAATCTTTCGGAAAGTCTTCAAAATATGCATTTGACTCGGTTATCACCTCTTCAGTTGCCTAAAATCTTTTTCCACCCAGCCATTTTTTAAAATTTGGGAATAAGAAGAAATCACTGAGAGCCAGATCTGGCAAATATGGCGGATAAAGCAGTAATTCGTAATGCAATTCAGCCAATTTAGTTGTAGCAATTGCAGACGAATGTGAGGGCACATTATCGTGATGTAACAACACTTTTTTCTTCATCAAATGCGGTCGTTGTTTTTCAAGTTCGGCATCAAAACGTGTCTGCATAATCAGCATAATACTGGCCAGTTATCGTTTTTCCTTTTTGTAAACAATTAATAAAGATTACCCCTTCAGAATCCCAAAAAAACTGTGGCCATGACCTTATTGGCCGAAAAAAATGTTTTTGCCTTTTTGGGAGCATGTTCGCATGGAGAAATCCATTATTTAGACTGTATGCATGTTTCTGGAGTATAATGGTGTATCCAAGTTTCATCTACTGTGACATATCGACGAAAAAAATCCTTTGAATTACGTTGAAGACGGCCAAACATCCTTCTGAATTCTTAATGCGAGCGCGCATTTGTTCACCATTAAGAAAACGCGGCAACCATTTCGCGGAATGCTTTTTCTTATTGAAATGTTCATGGAAAATATTGTATACCCGTTTGGTTGAGATGTTTACTTCATTAGCTATCTCACGAACTTTTATTCGACGATTGTCAATTACAAGGCCATAGAGTTTATTAACCATTTCTGGAGTAGTTACAGTAAATGATGGTTTTGGACGATCTGCATCAACCGTGCTCATATGGCCACTTTTAAAAGCCACTTACAAATCATTCCATGGGACGGAGCAGATTCTGGATAATATTTACGTAACTTTTCCTCGGTTTCTTTAATTGTTTTTTCACGTACAAAATAATGTTTAATCAACACTCGAAATTATTTTTTCTCCATATTTACACAACAACGAAAACAGTTTTCTTCAAATAAGTATAAAACATAATCTATCTGTCAGATTGGTGCCAAATTTTGACAGTAGACCTCCGAAAGGCCTTAGGAGCTAGCAACATAATCATTATAGCGAAAGTGTTACCAACCTTTGAAAAGTCACTCTTCCGTCAAACAGCCCTCGTATTTGAATTAAAGGAAAAATAAAGCACTTGGTTTAGTTTCACTGATTTTTATAGATTTATCTACAATTGTTTCGGCTTCACGAATATTTTCAAGAGTTATGCAAAAACTGTTTTTGTATAACTCTTGAAAATATTCGTGAGGCCGAAACAATTGTAGAGATATCGATAAAAATCAGTGAAACTCAACCAAGTGTTTTCTTTTTCTTTTAATTCAAATATGTTTCTCCAAGGGGACTTGGTGGGACTATAGTGGGTCTCAACCCAACCACTGAGACTTACAATAAAATTCCAAAATAATATTTGGCGCACATACAGGAGACGAAAAAAGAAGTACTAAAACTTTTGGGCTCAGCGGTTCACTTGTGAACCAAGTGTTTTATTTTTCCTTTACTTCATTTGGAAGTTGATAGTGACGCAGAATTGTCAGAAAATAAAACGAGCAATGATTGGCACCAAGTATAAAAACGTGTGAAATACGTGTAAAGTTTACTCACATAAAGTAAGTGAGACCATTAGAATTCTAAAAAAATTAACCCTATTCTAGTTCGTTCAACTTTAATTCTAAGTGTCGTTATTTTCGCGAGAGTGACGTAATTTTTGACGTAATTTTGAGTGAGCTGACTGATAATTTTGACCTCGAAATAGAATTCCCTGATCCCGAAACCATAACCGATACTGATAAATACTGAACTGAATAACTGATTTTCAAGAATAATCGCCCGAAATTAGATTTTTGGCCAGCTTTATAGGTGCTTGAGACCACTGTGCGACGTTACATTCGAGGAACTCTATTTTCGAGCTGATTGATGTCGAGCAATTGCATTCGAGGAATTTACCGTTAGAGGTTTGTATACCTTTCAATTTACGGAATGTTGATATTTCATAAATAGTCGAGTATTCAGACGTATATGAAATCTATAGAGTATTCAATTGCGATGTTTGCAGTGCACTGGCATTGAAGACGCGTTGACTGCACTTGCTCTGCATCCTGTCGCATTTTCTATTTTTCGTTTGTAAAGCTGATTATTGCCATTAACAGAGTTGTGCCTGGTCAATAGAAACTAGACCTTCCTTTTGATTGCCTATTTATGATTTAAAGAGAATTATTTTCTTGAAAACATCTTCCCATAATTATTATTAATACAGCAATACCAGCACCGAGAGAATTGGTGAAAATTGTTACACCATTTTTTATTTTTTTAGTAATACAACTTACTAGGACCGAGTGTTAACCAGTGAATGCACTGCGCCGCTAACGATGAGTTCTACACCAGTATGAACGTTCTCTTTTCCGCTCTTGAATTTGCCGGTTTATGTAAAAAAAAAACCTAATCACTTATTTTATTTGCTATTGGGCATGTACTTTCAATTAGGGCTGTCAGTGGAGGAATTTTCTGCTTCTTAAGCGGCGCTTTCATTCAGCCACACGGGAATACTTCCGGAATTCCTGGTTTAAAATTGCATAACACTAACCTAAAGTGATACGCACGAATGAGCAGTTCACGAAGCTTTTGCGTTATAATAAAGAGGGTACGCTGATCGAAAGCTGAAGGCGCGATGACACCTTGACTCTGGCGAAGGGATGTAAATAGTTTAGGTGTATCATAATTTATACGCGTAGGTTTGAATTAACGGGTGCTGTTGCACCATTGACAATATACAAATTAGTTATATTTTAGTGAAAATTCACTCTTTTGTTGTTGGAAATTTACATAACCATTATTGTGGCGGAGTTTACGAAATTCTGTTGCGCAAGCTACTTGATAGTGAAAAGTTATTATTATTAATGAATCAACCGGGGCGTGCGTAGACGAGTGGTTATCCACGTGATATAGCCAAACATTAAATGTTACTTTAGACGTCCTTGTCGCCCAGGATTTTGAGATGACATTGTCGATTAGATTAGCGCCGGAAGAATAACCGGCCATACTGTTCGGCTGTTCAATTAATGTCACGGACACCCGTCTTGGTTTAATTACAATGGGGCTGTAAGGTACGATTGTTTAACATTAATTAAGGCTTTATATAGCTCGTCATACTTAAACTCCTGCGGAGTTGAAGAAAAATGGTTATTCGGCGGCGCAATAAATTGCGCTTGCAATCGCCGGGTGGTGTTTTGGGAGGGGATCGGAATTATACGCCGGCCGGAATTATTTTAAATAACATTAGAATATTAAGCCTGATTAATTGACGTGCCGATTAAATTTCAATTAAAACAATTCCCCGGCATTATTGATTCGGGCCGCGGGGTGCGGGGGTGGAAAGAAACGAAATGTTTATATTAAGATTCCGTTGCATGGGACGCGTTTCAGCCGGGACCGCTCGAAATGAGTGCTCTCGGCGATGGGGCAGAATAAATTATTAAGATATAAGGCACTATTAATTAATATTCATTAAGCGCGTGTTGCATTAGGGCCCCATACAAGCGCTAATGTTCGGGCCGGAATTTCAGATTATTCAAATGCCATTCTGCTAGTGACTTGGCATTTGATTTTAAGAATGAAGCGACGGCAGGAATTTATGCATGCACTTTTTCGCTCGCTCGGATCGAATCGATGAATTTAAAGCGCCAGCGAAACCAGCACCGAGAACGTATTATTCCATGGCCAAACATAAGACCGCAATCCTTTTCTGCATGTGCACAACAGCCCTTAATCATGAATGCAAGCAACCGCAGCATACAGCGCGCTGAAAGGTGCAGGAATTATGTATTTGCTTTGCTCAGCAACAAACGGCGGGCGTGTTTGAAAGATTCATGTCTGCGCAATTTATGCGATCTCTTCGATAAAAATTGCTCGGAAAATTTCCAACAAAGTAAGTCCAAATAATGATTGCTGCAATTTGGTCGTCACTAGTATCACAACGCAAAGCCATAAAACCGAACCAAACTAAATCTTAACAGCGATGGGTGAAATATTATTTTTACCCTAGCAATCCGTCAATAGTGGCTGATATCAGTTAAATAACAACGATGGATACACTACCGATAATATGTAATTACAATCAAGTATCACGAAATAGGTATTAAACCGATATAGGTTATATACCAAACGAAGTGGAGATAATGTAAAATCGAGGCGCAGGCGAGATTTTATAATCAACCGAGTCTGTTATATCCATATCGGCGTATGTTGATTTATAGTTTTCGTGATTCTAAAATAAAAGTATTAAGAAAATAATAACAAACAACAATTCTTATGTAAAGGTAGCATCATTATACGCTGCTTCAATATATTTTTTTTATTTCTCAACTAAACATCTGATAATAGGCCAGGTTATTCGTAGAAAAAAGTAATAATTGGTCCAAATGTTGTATTTCAATATTTTTGCCATACCCAGGCAAGGGATCCCCAACCTGTTTAGCACTAGTTATTCTGGTAATGTTTCTCATGTACATCACATATGTTGCCTGAGGTTTTTTTAAATATCTCAAAATCAGCATCAGTAGAAGTGCCAATTTTGTTTTTTTAAAGTATTGCTCAAAATGTTCACACCGTCCAACATGTCCAGAATAAGTTATAGTATAGTCTTCTGCTTGGGTACTGCGATATTATTCGAGGACAACGTTATTTTCTTACGAATAAACTGGTCTATTTTCGTTTGTTTGAGATTATTTCAAAAATAAAATGTTTTTTTACAGATTTGATCACGGAATCGCGAGAACTAGTACACTCGAAAAGTACAGTAAAATAAGCGCGTTGCCATTTAAACAAACCAAACGTTAAGCCACATCATAACTTTTTCAAGGCCAGAAGCAAGTACCTAACATTCAACTGTAGATTTTTACAAATACTAAATTGACCTGCGTTAGCACTTTTGGCACCAATTCAAAATTACAATTTTAATAGGGTGCTTCCAAACTTTTGGATACAATACTTTTTACTCTTGAAAAATATAATAATATGGTATAGTGTTTTTACTTGAAATTGAAAATCTACCTACGAAGGGTGTTTATTGCGCTCCATTGTGCGAACGAAATTTTATGACGGGTAATGGGAAGAGAACAGAGTCCAGAGCCGGCATCAGAAAATACAGATTCAGTGCCCCGTAGAAAATTAACATTAGTGATTCATTATCATTAAATTGTACCTTTCATTGTAATTTTAAGTGAGCATATAATTAATTGTGTTTTACAAATGTAGTTATAATTTCATAAAAAAATGTATACAGTATGATTCGCGAAACAAATAACATAAGTTACCCATAACATTATTGAGTTGCTCATTGCGTTTAAAAATTAAGGGCGTTAACATCAGTTAATTTTTTCATGAATCGTAATGTAACAAACAAATATTATTCCGCACAACTAGATTCATCGCTATCACTTTCACTTGAACATTAATAATTAGATTTGGTACACTAAGCGTCCTATAATCGTTTTCAATTTTAATCACATGATCGATGCAGTTTTTCCAAATGGTACTTGAAATGTTGTTGCATTCTCGCTGAACAAGTTGAATTGATTCTTCACTCATTTTGGGATGTGCATTATTTTTCCGCAAATTTCTTTTTAAAGTTGACCATATCAGCTCAATTGGATTGAAGATACAGTAATAAGGTGGAAGGCGCAACACTTGGTGACCAAATTCTTCTGCCATCTTATCAACCACATACGTTTTTTTTTTTTTAATTTGGTTGTTTTTATAAGTTCTAATAATGTTTTTTTCTTTGCACTTAGGAATATAACAATACCATTTTGAATGCAAATATCCGCAATATCGCCTTTCTTGGAAGCGGCGGTTGCGATTTTATCAATTTGCTTTGAGTGGTAAGTTGCATTATCCACAATTATTGAGTTATTGGGTATGTTGAGCAATAATTGATTGCGAAACCAATTTTCAATTAATTCGGCGTTCATATCCTGATGATAGTCTAACGAGCTTGGTGCAATATTCTTGGCTGATAAGAGCAAACTATTTGACACAAAATCTGCGTCTCCTCCTGCATGAAGAGTAACAATTCTGTTTCCTCTATTGCACGGTGCTCTAAGGTGACACTTATTTGTATTATCGACCCATCCCTTGGAAACGACGTCGTGAGTATCGAACCATGTTTCATCCAAATAATTTATCGATCTCCCTCCATTTCTACATTCGTTTATTTTAGATAAATATTCTAATTGCTCTTTTTGCAATCTCGGCGATTCCATGATGTCCTAAGTAGGTATTTATACAAAGTAGTTTCCTTATATGGAAAATCATTTCCAAGAGTTTCCAAAATAAATTCGACAGTGGGAACGTTACCTGATTTATAAGAATTGTAAATTATATTTTTGATCCTCTTGGCGATGGCATCGTCTATTTAGGTAAATTTGGAACTTATTCTTCTTTTCCTTTCTAGCGGTCCTTTCGTAATTATTCTCTAAACCGTTGAATATGATATTCCTGTCAGAATGGAAATTCTTTGCAGTGGTAATGCATGATTCTCGCTTATAAGGGTGTTATAAATATTTACGACTATCCTTTTAGCATCAGTTGAAAGAAAAGCATGCTTTATTAATCCCTGATTTTCATTTTCGATAGTTGATGTGTCCATTTGATGATGCTTGTTTTGAAATTTATCAAAATCAATTTGAGAACAACTTCCCTCTGTAGACTGTCGAAGGGATTCTTCAACAAAACTTTCGGAATGGCTTCTTTCTTCACATAATTGAAATAGATCGTCGAACTGAGTGTCATTATAAATTGATGAAATAATTGTTGCAGTTTCACTTGACGACGTTTCCATCTTAATAAACTCTACCTTTTCACAAGTTTATAAATGATAATATGCACACGTATGTAAAATGAGTACTGTTGCAATGTAAAAGTTAACACCGACTGAAAGACAGATGTAGACTATTTGGGGCAGCCTTAACTGATTGTCTACCTGGACTGCATATTCGCCCAGCAATTAAGGTACAATGAACCTTAATTGCATGGGCGAATGTATAATCCTTTTAAAACCGTTTCCTAGGTGACGGCTCTTAATTATCTACTGGCGTCTGTAGTCTTGTAATTATATCGAATTGTAAAATTGTAAAAAGAATTACGTCCGCCGACTCATAAAAAACGATGTAGATAGTTGTAAGATTATTGAATTCAATTTAATTAATAAATCATTTTTATATTATGATCATAGTAATATAATTGTGTATATATCGAAGAGAAAACAATTAAGTAGCATCTTCGTTGAAAGTAAATTAATTGGTTACGTTCCTGACGCCCGCCACTTCGCAGCACGCCATGCAATGGAGAACCCTTGACCGTAATAAACCCTCATTGCAGGTACATTTTCAATTTCAAGTGAAAACACTATAACATTATTTGAACTGTAGACTTTTACAAATACTAAATTGGCCTGCATTAGCACTTTTCGCGCACATTTAAAATGACAATTTATTCGGGTGCATCCAAACTGTTGGACACAATACTGTTTACGCTATAAATATAGCTATAAGAATATAGTACACAAGAAATGACCTTCTAGAGTTCAAAGCCAATAACTTAAATAGAATCATGTAACATGAAACTGTACATTTTTACAAATACTAAATTGGCCTGCATTAGCACTTTTCACACAAATCTAAAATTACAATTTTATTAGGGTACTTCCAAACTTTTAGATACAATACTTTTTACTCTAAAAAGATATAAGAATATGGTTCACAATATTGGAACTTTTAGAGACTACACGCCATTTAATTAACCTTAAACGATCGATGTAGATAAAATATTAATTAATTATTAACCTTATAATCGAGTTAATGTTTTTGCATAAAATTTTATGTGAAGTATGTGTATTTTAACCTTTTAGAGTTTAATTAGACTTGTAACCTGCATATGCGTCTAATGCAGACGTTTCTTCCTGAACAGCCTCATAAACTTTATATGTAAGTAATTAAAATATGCAACAAGCAAACTTTTAATGCAGCTACCCAAAAAAGGGCTCAGCTGTTCCGGTTATCTTCCACTTCTATCCACCGCAACGAAATGGCCCTGCAGTTTTTTCCAGGAAGTGGCTACCGTTATTACCTTATTGTTACAATTCCGACTGACCCCGATATCACTCCTCGTTAATTACCACTTTAGCCGCAGTTTTCGTTACAAATTGCAATTTGCCCATTGCCGAGTGTGTAATTACAGATTAAATTATACAATTTTAATTAGCACACGTTGCATACGCCTTCAGTCGCGGACTCTTTCCAATTAATTATTTTGCGTGCACCGCCACGCCACCATTTAATTAGATACTTCCCTATGGCGAAAAATCTCATTCGCAAAAGTTGTATGACCTACAGCCACAACAGACTGAACACCAAAGTCGCGAGTTCGAATCTTGGTACAAAGCGAGGCCATTTGTGCGTGCAATAATCTGTAAGCCACAAAAAAATATTCGTCTCTGAATTAATAGTAGGTACAACGTACCCTAAAAGGATTTAAAATTAATTTACTTGGAATTTCACATGCAAAATGAAATATGCCGCTCTCGTGCAATGCTGCTGTGCTACTAGGCGGAAGAATAACACAACCTCAATAACCGTTGTTAACAAAATTTAGTTAAGATGTGGTTTTCGTTTTTTTTTTACACGACACATTGTGTACGTATTTTAAAGCATTATTCGCAGAACGGAAATTGTAAGATAGTAAGAAGGTAGTAGGTTATAAGAAGTAAGATATGAAAAGTGATTAATCCTTTATATTTCAAGAAAATAAAGATATATTTTTCAAATACAGTACATCCTGTAAAAAAAATACGGAAGAAATATATGTTCACGGCTAAAGGTGAAACGATCAGTTATTGATAGGCCACAAGTGCTTAAAGTATTCATCGCAGTTCACTCGTTAACTTGACAGTTAATGAATGCATGATAACTAAGTCAGGTAAAATCAGTAAAATCTGTTGTTATTACTATTTTTGCGAATATACATACCTATTAGATAAGATACATTTCAAAAGTTTAGTAGAATTATGTCTTTTTTCCATTGATCAGTTATCGTGATTTATGTAAGTCCTTTTGTATTACCGAGATTAGCTGCATTTTCTCGAATTACAATTCAATTCATCTATGATTAGTATAACACGTAGTAACTATTTCACCGATATTAATGCGATTCGGCATTTATATACGGACTGGCATAATTTCAAGAATAAATATTTCTTTGTTGCATTGTTTCTGTATTATTTATTGCCCATTAGAATCCCATTTTGTCATAAAGACCACAATCACACAAAAGACCTCACCACCCACGCATCACATTACGCTCTTGCATTTAAAGGTGAAGGGTGCAGTTAGTTCTCCAATGCACCTATGAATTTCCATCGCCCGGCAATCAATTCTCGCGATTAATTGAATAATGAATAGTAATTTAATGGCATACACTTGTATGACACACACACTCCATCCACGCGGCCCACAGTTTTTTTTTTTAATTTGAAACACCACATCTGCTTGGGCCATTATCCGCGCGAAAGAATGGTTATTAATGGTCTTCTAGGCGAGAGCGGCATATCGTGATTATTAATTCGCCAGGTTATGATATGTGGTGATTAAACGAGCTATTAAGGGGTGCTTATTATGAAAAACAGCTGCGCACGATTAAAAATGACACGCGGATCAGTTTAATTCAGCGAGCCATCACTAGGATCAAGATTTACTCATGTAATAAGAAACATTGATCGTGGGATAATTATCCAAGATTTTATTAGTCAATAAATCACAATAAAAATATCTTTATGTATTATATTTATTACAAAAATAGTGCAACTTGTACCAAGTGTTTCCATTTAGATATTGTATTAAATATGTTTCACCAAGTATTAACTACAGAATTTTTTAATTTTATTTATAATCATTTTAATATTTGTTTCGAGCTGTTTTACAGCTATTTGAATATCGATACATTCACATTGTGCCACACTCGAAATCACATTTTAATTAAAACGTAAGTAATAATTACGTTCATTTTAATGTACAAAGAGACACTTTTGTTTTACGTAGGACAAGCAAAAATCTGCTATAAAAACTATTTCTTCTACTCATTTATGTGAAAGCAGTAATTTTTCCACGGCTTACTATACATAAATGTGATACATTTTTGGTCGTGATATGAAAATGTTTGCACATATTTGGATATATCTAGAGATGAAAATAAGCAGATAAACTTAAATGGAAGTATGCATTCATTTCTATCGAAACGACTTTACAAACATTTATTTCGGTAATTTGCATTGTGCCAAGAACAGTTCATTTTCAATTAAATTGAACTTGAAATTTTTAACTTGAAAGTTCTCTAATATCAAATATTTTATAAACTGCTATATCGTAGAAAAAATACGTTTTTCTACTCGAGGTGAAATACGTTTTTTTTTTCGTTCGTGGACAGGCGTTCACTAGCCGCGCCAGCGGCGAATGGGGCAAGTCCACGAACGATAATACTTTTAATACTTTTAAATATACTTACGAAATATACTTTTAAGCGCTTAAAAAAATCTTTAGAAATGAAAATATGCGCTATTAAATAGAGATTATGCACTTCATTCTCTAAGAATAGCATAATACAAAAAATTGAATAATCAAAACAAATTTGATTGAAAAAATTTTCATTTACATTGTCAAACAGAAAACTTTCTCTATTAAGAGTAATTCTTGAACCTGTGAAAACTCCTTTCAACATCATGGAATGTTATTGACGCAAATTTAAAAGACATCTCTGCACGAATACTATAGTAACATTCAGTTATATTGTCCTTGGATTGTCCAGCCAAACATGCTGAAATGTCATCGTCTATTTCGACTGAAATGTGCAAAATTGGCTTATAAAAACTAAGAAAAATATGATTAATATGAAATATGAAACCCATAGAATTCAAGTCAAGAGTTTATGGAATCTGAAGATTGCAAAATATAGTATGATACAGTTGGAATTCTAAAGAATGTTGATAAAACTGAGATATAAATTTAAAATAAAACTATTCGGCATTGAGTTTTTACGGATTTGTGGAATTACAAAGGTATAAGTATAAGTGTAGATAAAAAGGATAGAATTGTTGTGGAAATTTGTAAACTGTCGATGCAATATTTTGGTCATCAATTAAATTCTGTAATTTACATAAAATTCTAGAATGCAAATGATACATGCATACATACATGCATACATACATACATATACATACACACATACATACAAACATACATACATACAGTTTTTATAAAAGTTCATATAAATTTTGGAAAATAAATGTGAAGTTTAAATATAGTTTTGAATTGTAAATTTAATATTATCGCTACTAAGTAGTAACCAAGAAGTTCTTTGATGAAAATACAGCACATATTTTTTTTAATTATTTTGAATTTCTACAATTTCTACGAAAATTTACTATTTACAAAGGCACAAAGGTTGAGGGCAATAGCCTAACAGATAATGTTATCGGTACCAAAATTAATCTATTCAAAATTTTGGAACTTTGTTGATAAAACCAATAGAATTAAGCTGAAATACATAGAATTTATATGGAATGTGAAGAGTATTAATAAAATTCTAGTTTTTTCAATCAAATTTATTCAATCCTAGATAAAATGTATAGATTTTCTATGAATTGAGTAGAATTATTAAAATTTCTGTGAAATCTGCCGAAATGTGTAGAATTTAAATTATATTTTTTATTGTTTTTCTTGTACTTACAGGCAGTTTATTACAAACTACCAGTAAGTACCCCAATATAGAAGGAAGAAAGCAATAAAAAATATGTATTGTTTATTATAAACTACCAGTAAGTACTCCAATAAAGAAGGAAGAAAACAATAAAATATATTTACTAATTAATTTAACAGGAATGCATAGAAATCGATAAAAGTTTAGTTCTGTGTCATAGATTCTACAAAAATTTGTCGCAATGTTTAGAATCTCCATGGAAATATTAATAATTTAATTTGGATTAGGATCCTTGATTCTTGATGATTCTTTTTAAGATTAAGATTATATTTAATGGAGTACATAGCTATTACTTCTTACGTCGTCTGATGAAACCACAATCTATAATCTATATCTGAATATTTCTATACATTTTCTATGAAATTTCTATGGAACCCTGTGAAATTTCAATAAAAAGTTGTAAAATTTAATTCATGTTCTATGATCTAGAGAGGTTCACAAACAACGGCGAATATTTTCTTCTTCACAATATCTTAAAAAGAATCCATAAATTCACAATATTTTTTAAACTTGACAATTTTCTGTTTGTTTTCACATAAAAAACCTAAATTATTGTTCCTATATTTTTAGCACCTATTCTTGGAATAAAAATAAAAATTATTAGGATCAGGGCTTTGCAATCATAATTATTTGTCAAAAATTAATATTACCAAATCCAAAACTTTTTGTTGTTTGGACTTTTAGTTTTTTAGTTTGATTACATTTTTATCATATTAATAATAATAATAATTTATTATCAAAAATGCTTACGAAGTAACATTTTCCACAAAAGACATAAGCTTGTCTGTGTACTTTTAGATTAACTGCCTTATCCTATTATCCTATTATCATATCATACTACATTTTTTATGTTATCTTTTGCAGATTTGTTGTAAGTTCAGACCCATTTTCTGAAAATTTCAGGAATATGTTTTAACTTTTCATATTTTTCTAACTTCCCCTCTAATAATCTCCATGTTTTTAAAAACATCTAATTAATACAATTTTCGTAATTTGTTACATTCGTTGATGTTGCTAGTTTTTGAACCTTCTGATACTTTATGTATTTTGATTGACATTCTGGATTTATCCAGAATGTCAATCTGTACAAATGATTGACATTCCAATCATGGACTGTCAATCATTCCATGATTGGAATGAAATTGCTAATATTGATTAAGCTCCATTAAACCTTTTCAATTTCTGAAATCTTAGTCAACTGTTTTACAAATTCTATATCTATTTTCATATTTATGAATGATTTATTATGCCTATTATGATTATACAGGGTGGTCTACCTATCCTCCCATTACACCTCAAATAATGTCGAGAGTACGAAATTAAAAGAACGAGCACAAATATGTATTCAGCACAATGGGAGACATTTCGAATACCTTTTACAATGAAATCTCTTTCGAATTTAATCTTGTCTGTTGGTCTGTTAGTTTAATCTGTGTGTTGATGCATTCGAATAAAATTGTTAGGATACATAACGCATTTTTAATGTTTTCGTTATTTATCTATCAAAAAGTATTATTAAATTATAGTTCAAATGGTACCATTGAATAGCTCATTAGATGAGCTACCAGAATATGAGGCTATATAAAGGGTAGGTTTTTTTTTTCATATTAAGCATTGGGATCTCTGAAACCATAATACATAGAGATTCGGTTAAATGAGGAAAGAGTTGTTGTTTTAAGAGCTTATGCAAGATATGGTTTTGTTTTTCAATTGTGAAAAAGACCATAGTTTTACAGTCATAATTTTTTTTTAAATGGTTTTAAAAAATAGCCATAGTTGGCTTAGACATTTTTAAAAGGGACATATTTTTCTCTTTATAGCGATACAAGGTTTGCTATACTTACTTTGATATTTGCCATTTAAAAAAGTTTGTATTATAACTCAAAACCTATGGGTTTTTTCAATAAACAAAAGCATCTTGCATAAACTCTAAAAACACAACTTTTTCCTCATTTAACCGAATCTCTATTTTTTATGCTTTCCGAGATCCCAATGCTTAAAATGAAATAAAACTCCATAAGGGCGTTCCATTTGAAAAAAATGAGTTTTAGCCATTTGAAAATAGCAAAATTCGATCGTTATTTCAGAACACCCTGTGTATTCTACGTGACTCGAAATATTGTATATGTTTTGGCACATAACTTGGGTACTTGCACACCTAGATTATTTCATTGATCTCTTGTAATAAGGTTTGTTGAAGTTTTTTTGCTCGTCCATGATTTTTCGTTAAATTTGATTAAAATGTGACTAACTTGGCAACGTTGCATCTGATCATTGAAAGAATTATTTTGCCCAAGTGAAGCAGATACTGAAATAAAAAAACTCTCCTGTATTTACTTGTAAATTTGGATGTTATTACTATTTTTTGTGTATAATTGTTAAGATTTTCGGATTTATTTACTTAGGAACATTATTGAAAGTTCTATTATATTTCTTTGTGTTTCTTAATGTTTTTGTGGCACTATTATTAACTATCGCGGCATATAAGGGTAAACGTAATTATATGGAAGTTATAGCCCCTTTGTGACCGTCTGCACTGCAGTATGTTCAAACTAACAAATTTGGGTGATCAGTTGTCAAGAATTGATAATTTCTTAAATCAAATTTAATGCTGTCCAACTGCATGTTCTTAATTATAACGCCAATGCGTTTGTAAGTCTTCAAACGAAACTTATCTGTGCTCGTCACTGTTGCACTCGTGTATAAATGCCATTCTGGCCCATTTCGAGACAATTTGTCAAATATTGCACATACGATGGCCGTGGATAAGGTTTCAATCAATGTTTCACTTGTCGCCAATCAATTTGTCACGTTGACACATTGTGTTTTGCTTCATTTCGACAGGTTACGAAATTTTAGTGGTGCATCAACCATTATTTGTGTTCGTTAGTGCCCGTGTGTGAAATTGTCTGCCAGTGATCGACGTCTTGTAATGAACTAAGGTAACAAAGAGATCCGCAGCGAGTCGCATAATCACGTAAAAATTAATCCTCGCGCGCATTAGAGCCTAATGTAAATTTGTCTTTGTTTCCATTGTCGTTTAATGGGTGGAATTACTCTTGCGCGCATTACAAGAATTTGATTACGCCCTGATGAATATCTTAAAGGTGGCAGGTTGAGATGCGCTCTATTTAGCGCATGGGGTACGTAAAAGGTTTATGCGAAAGTGTAAGGGCACTCGGCTCGTGCAGTATTAAGAGTGATCATGTAGACAAAAGGTTTTAATCTTGAAAAGTTTACAAATATGTTTAAAATTGAATTAGGGGCGTCGCAGTCGCTTATCTGAATTATTAAATTACGTCCCCATTTGTTCGTCGGGGCTTTGTAGTCGGACGCCATACATATAAAGTTTATCTGTCCCCATTTCTTGCAGTTATTATTAAAATTTCCGTGTACATAAACCTCTTAATGTCGCTAATAAAGAACACTGAAGGAGTTGAGTGCGGTATATAAATCCTTAACGCATATGCCGGCGTCTGCATGGCTGGCGTCGCGACGCTGTGCTCAGCTGCGCCAAGTCTAGCAGAAAAGATTACGCTGTAATACACAAGTGCGACTATGTAATGTAACTCCGGTAGTGTGCGCGCACTGAAAGGTCGTTGCCTGACTGTACGTACGGCTATTTTCAGTTAAACTTTCTACTTATAGCCTAACAAGAGATATATTTTTCGCAATATCTGCCACTTGCCAATATTAAATAAACCGGCGATGATGATTTCGCGCAACACCTGCGCGCAACTTGGTCAACTAATTTCGCCAGGAGCAGTTACAAATCCCTTTATACTTTTAGAAAGGCATCTGCTCCTTTTCAACTCTAGCTTGTTTTCGGCCGAGGCCGGAGCCTTTTTAATTTAAATATATTCAAACCGTCTGGCTCCCGTATTCTTCAACACACACAGCGAGCAAGCTCACGGAAAACGTAATACGCAAGAAGCTTGTGCAATGCACGAAATAGGTGACAAATCGCTCACGGTTTGTTATCTCTCCTGGAATTTAATGGCAACCGTTTCACCTTTAAATCTTAAGTGTTTTTAAACAATCAGACACGGTTTCGGGCCTTGACGAAATCCTAACGGCTACAGGTTTTCTCCATTACCGCGAGATTGTTTCCAGCAAGTGCGATAGAAATTACGCCAGTGGAAATGGATTTATAATTGACCTTATATCGTATCTACCCCCGCGAATGGGAGCTGTGAAACAATGCGTCGCATGACTAATAAGTTTTCTGTTATCAATCTTATGAGTGATTAAATGCTAATTCCCATGTAATTGGGAAATTCCACGGCAAAAGTTCACTTCACAAAGAAAATTACTTTTTAACTGCATTTTATTACTCACAACTACAAGACCAATATCATCAGGTAAACCAGAAATACCAAAATTCTAAGTGCCCACAACACTGACGTGGGTTGCGTATTGATTAAATACAACGAACTATTTTTTTTAGTGTCTGCATGCTTTACAAAACTAACAGCGATTTTGGGGTTCGGCGATTGAATTAAATTCCTTGTGAAAGAAATATTCGTTTAGACAAGCCACGAACGGAGTTATGAAGTGGTAGGAAATACACGCCACCCACAACTTCCTACGCTCGTTCGAAAATAACCATCCACCAAACGTACACATACAGCTGACATGGACGAGAATTAATATCGCTACATTTTGGAATCGCAATTATTGCCAAGGTCTGCTGCGGCTTGGAGCACGAAATAAAGAGGGCTCACAATGAAATACAACCGACTGCATGGCTTGCGGATAGAAACGCCTGACCAGTTGGACCCTGGCGGTTTGTGCCGGTGGTACATTGACTTTATTAACACCGACCTCACTCACCCCGGCCCAATTAATATTTATCTGGGCGGAAAGCTTCGATGCCACGTGTACGCGCCCGCCTTAAAATTCATCAGGCGGCGCGAATTTTCTCCCTGCAGGGGATGCTAATTCCCCCCGCGCTACAACGGGGCGAAAGTATTTGTCATTCTGTTAAAGTTCAGGCGAATTAGGCGCACCAAGTGCAAGTGTGTTAGGTGACAAACAGCAGACTCGGAAAAGAGGAAAATTTAATTTAAGTCATTGAAACAAAACCGAGCGAGAGACGAATTGTGCTCTAGAAAAGTTGATTCAAATTTAATTTTTTTTAACTTTATCACTTATTCTAATGTCTGCCACAATTCCCAGGGCGCGCTTCCCGGGACGAAAATATAAAGTTTTGTGTTAATTAATTTCATTTGAATAAAGCGATTTCATGCTGAACGTTCTTGGGGAAAAAAACACCGCTCGGACTTGCACAGCTCGGAGAAATCAATTACACCAGGCCGGCCATTTTTTAATTACTAAAATTGATTATGTTTACATTACATAATTCAACTTTTTTGCCATATTGCGTGCATACATGAAAAAAAAAATAACTGCAACATAGCTTCAATCGAAATTTAATTTAAATCTGGAGGTAAACCATAAGCAAAACACACCACTGCTAATTGGGGGGGCTGGTCACTAGGCACAATCCCGATATTCTTTGTACCTGCCGCGACACGCCGCCGTCGTATTAAGCTGTCTGCACTTAGCTACCGGCCCTGCCAGAAGAGATGATAATTTATGACTTGGGACAGTTCAATAGGTTTCGTTTGTCCAGGCCCGGCTCTGATTTTTTATGGGCCCTATCATAACCGATAGCCGGGATTGTACATACATACATACATACATACATGTCTGCAATATTAATACATTCATATTTTTTAATGACAAAAGCAAATAAACTATACCAAAATCAAATCGGACGCAGGGATTCATAATAAAGTTTTTTTGTATCTTTATAGTTTTTGATATCTGTTACAGCTTCGGCACAAAAAAATAAAATATGAGTTACTGCCCTACACTCGATTGGAAACAAATGTAATCTAGTTGCCGAGTTGATGATGGTTTATTCACAATAATGAATATAAAGTACACTTACGCCGATAAAACAGATATTTTGCTGGTTTTAGGATTTTAGGAGCCCTAATAACGAGGAAGAAATTTTGGAAATTATAGCAATTGCTTCATCCATGCGATATCCAAATAGTGCAAGAGCTTTTACTACCTGATTATGACCTACGTTTTGCATTTTGCCGATGTATTCAGGAAAAAAGAGCTGAACATTTACTTTTTAACCAGAAAATTCTGTTCACTGATGATTTGTTTCCAAACGAGTGCAGCACAGTCACTCATATTTTATTATTTTGTGTCGAAACTGTAATAGATATCAAAAACTATAAAGATACAAAAAAACTTAATAATGAATGCCTGCATCCGACTCGATTTTTTTTAATTGATTTGCTTTTGTCATTAAAAAATATGAATGTATTAATGTTGGGCCTCACTTGTTTTATACACAACCGGCATACTGATAAAAACAATATTATGTCAAAATATGAGTTATGCCCGTATAAAGTGTCATACCAAACAACATCGAAATCTTTTTATAAGCAAATTTTGTTTTTTTTAAATTAATTTTGAAGCTGAATTATGGCCAAACCAAACGCATTTGTTTATAGATATGTTTTGTTAAATCGTCTTTTTTTGATCCCAGTAATCTGTGGTTAAGCCATTTCCATACAATTTAGAGTGTTAAATGTTAAATTATTATATATGTTAAATTTAAAAACTGTATAAAACATATGAAACATGAAAATAAACATGGAAAATTTAAGCGAATGAATAGATTAATTGCTATGGAAACGGCCTTATGAACATTAATTTAATTAATTTGCATTGTGACAGTGGCAGTTTATTTGACTTAAAATTAACTAGAAAGTTTTGAACTGGAAAGTTTTCTAATATCTAATATTTTATAAACTGCAATATGCAAATACGGCGCAAAAGTTGAATTCACTTGACTAGTCAGGGAAAGTGTTTCTCTGCTAAGGAAAACTATCTGTCACGTTAGAAACATAGAAACGTAGTACTTGATAGGTAGCACGCAGAAAATCTCCCATACAATTTATTAAATTAATAAATATTAATTTTTATTATAATTGAGGGTTTCATAAAAAAAAAATACACGACTCGTCAGTAAAATGTCTTACTTTACTCGGAGCCTGTAAAAGTTGTGAGGGTCACGTAAAACTTCATCACCCTGGCTTTTTTTAAATCAAGAATACACATACTTTTTGTAACTAAAAATAACCAAAACAATTCAAAATTGTGCTGGGGGTATTAAATACACAATATGGTTTAAGGACAACAAAAAATGTATTCTTTGTACCAAAAGGAGCACAATAGCTGTTTATGGTACAGGTATGTTACAAAGAAAATAAGTCACGAGAAAAAAACGGGTAAGCCTATAACACACAAGTTCCATACATACTTGTATTCAATACTTCCAGACTTTCGTTAAAATACATTATATTTCTGATGACAGTTGACATTTCTATTCTACAAATTAATTTGAACATGCCAGGTAATTATACATCAAGTGATCAATGTGGCTGGAACTGAGGGCAAATTTACTGAGTTACATTGAATATTAATGTGAATGTAAATAAGGAGTAGGACAAAGAATCGTTTATTTATGAATTTTAAGATTTCCGTGAGCGTGAGTTATGAATCATGTATAACTCACGCGTAAGTTTTATAAATATAATATATTCAGTCAAATATTCGAACTTGTCTGACCTGTACATTTGTGATATTTCCAAAATAGGCAATAAAAACAATAAATATACTTTACGATTCAACATTGCTTTTTTAATTTAGTGTGCAAAATACAGTACAATTGTTTACAATTTGCAAACATAAAGTTAAAACAAAAAAAAAACGAAAATAAATCATAATTTTAAGGTGACCTCTATTTTTTGCTCGCCAGTGTATATATATATATATATATATATATATATATATATATATATATATATATATATATATATATATATATATATATAATATATGTGTGTGTGTTTAACTTTATTAATGACGAAAATGTTCCCAGTTTCAATTAAAAGATTGGTTTCTGTTCTTATTCAATTATGTTGAGAATCATTTAACATTTTATTTCGTGATCGGTTATTTAATATTATGGATATTTTCAGTAAGTGTAATTCGAAGTGTTTAGGTAATATCAAAAGTAAATTAGAGTATTGCTAAAAAAAATCTGTAAGCAATGATCATTAACAGGCTTATATTCTTAGAATATACTAAAGACTGTTAATTTTACTATTTAGCGACTGCCCGGAGAGGGGATGGAACCACCTCTATTAATTATCAGTATGTATATAACTTGGTAGTGTCAATTTAGTCAAGATTTTAAATTATCACGATATATTTGATAGATATGACATTCCAAATAATATTAATTTCAAATTGTACACAATTGTTTTATGTATAACTTTGCAAGCCTTCCGCTTCACTAAATCTAGAAGTATGAATTCGTCATTTTAATTTAGTCTCTTGGGTACGTATTCTCAACGGTACCACCGTTGTTTTTAAGTAAAGGATTTAAAAGGTATGGTTTAAATAAAACAAATATTTACAGTTCTATTTTAAATAGAAGTAATTTATTGTTAAACATTTCGGTAAAAATATAAAACACTTGCATACTAGGTTTTAATCACACTTGAAAATTATAACAATTATAAATATTAGAGTAATAATGTGTGTACCCCATGGGGTCGATAGCCTAATAAAGATTGTTTATATATATATAATATGTGTATATACTTAATTCAGTATAATGTTATTATATGTATATTTTTATTATCTCGTATTGTATCACTAAGCAATAATCTCGCTCATTGTTCTAACTTACATAAGTTAATATAAATTGCACAACTGCATTATATTTATTAAAATTCGTAAATCTTAAATCGTTAAAAACTGTGTTTCTTACCTTATAAGTTACAAAGTTTCGTAAAAGTGTTTGTGATTAGTATGTAATAAATAATTTTTTACATCATATAGCCAGATTTTCATTAGTATCATATTCTTTTAAACATTAATTTGATAACATAATTATTCAATTAAATCATTCATTTCAAAAACCATATAAGTCCAAGTAGTTAATTTTTCAGTAGAGCCATGAAACTGTTTTGTATGAAAAGAAGTATTCTGCAATACCTCTCAATATGCTATTTACCGCGTAAATATATTTACGAAATGCTGTGGAATGTGTAGGGTATCGTGTTTCTTAGAATTAGACAACAGATGTTTGGTATTCAACGACCCTTTTTGGTCTCATTCCATTTTACACCCGACCGTTTTATGTTAAAATTGAAATACTGCTGCTAAACTGCTGCTGAATATTTGACTGAATATTTATAATTTTATTATAAGGCGAAACTATTTTATGTGTATGTTACAACTAGTTCCGAAATGTTTGACAATAAATTACTACTATTTAAAATATAATTGTAAATTTTTGTTTTATTTAAACCATACCTTATATATCCTTTACTTAAAAACAACGGTGGTACCGTTGAGAATACGTACCCAAGAGACTAAATTGAAATTACGAATCCATACTTCTAGATTTAGTGAAGCGGAAGGCTTGCAAAGTTATACATAAAACAATTGTGTACAATTTGAAATTAATATTATTTGGGAAGTCATATCAATCAAATATATCGTGATTATTTAAAATGTTGACTAAATTGAATTTAATTTAGAATAGATTTTTTATATGGCCCCTACCAAGTTATATACATACTAATAATTAATTGAGGTGGTCCCATCCCCTCTCTGAGCAGTCGCTAAATAGTAAAATTAACAGTCTTTAGTATATTGTAAGAATATAAGCCTGCTAATTATAAGCAATACTCTAATTTACTTTTTGATATTACCTAAACACGTAGAATTACACTTACTGAAAATATCCATAATATTAAATAACCGATCACGAAATTAAATGTTAAATGATTCTTAACATAATTGAATAAAAACATAAACCAATCTTTTAATTGAAACTGGTAACATTTTCGTCATTAATAAAGTTCAATTTATATATATATATATATATATATATATATATATATATATATATATATATATATATATATAACTGTATTATGAATTGATTTAATCGTAGGCTAATTTAATCATTGTAAATAATAGTCGTTATAACGTCTACGCACTTTTTTCAATGGGAACACTCGCTAACTTTCATGACGATAAAAACAACCTGCTGAAATAAAAAAATTAAATGTGTGGACAATTTGCTCGAGGGCAGCAAATATTATCAGGCCGGTCCTTTATCTCACACACCAGGCATCTTTCGGAGTGTCAAGTTTCGGGACTCACCGACCCACAGGCCCCATAAATTATATTGGCGGTAACCTCTGTTGACATTTTACAATGTAAACATTTACGATATAAAGGAATCGGTTTTTCTAAAGGTTGTACTTTCTGGACCAGACTCCTAATTGGAGCCCAACAAGAGTTCAGAAACAAAATTCCGAATCAAATATTTGAACATAAGAGATTCAAATTAATTGTATTTCTTGTTGGTTGAATTTTAGTACTTATTACTAATAATTATTAGTATTCTATCAATTATAATTGAGGCGTTTCTTTTAAATGTATGTTTGTATGTATGTTTGTAATACACATACAACTTTATATTATATAATAACTTTATATGTATGTTTGTAACATTTCCATACATTATTTTCATACAAATTGACGCACAATCTTTACATATTTGTCACCTTTCCATAAATTGCTTATACAATAAACAATTTCCTTTCCGAATTTGATTAATCCAGCCTTCAATTAAGGCGTTTATTTTAAAAACAACACAAGTGCAAAAATGCACAAATCGAGTTATTAACAGTAAACTGCTCTCAAGACCTATGTGTATGCACTAACAAACCCTTTTTCTCGAAAAACAATACAAGTCGCGTGTAACAGGCCAACGAAAATATAGCAATTCTTTAAAAACGACACATGTCCATGTGGTTTCTTTCTTTAGTGTCAATATTTAAACATAAAGCAAGAAAAATCATCAGCAAAACTGAAGAATCTTAAGGATTTGATGGGTTTCTCTGGGGTTCCCCTGAGAAAACGGGTTTGTAGAAATATATCATTTTATGAATCGTTTTTTGCTGAGCAATATTTAAGTGTTGTTGGTGATGAACCCCAACTGGACGAGGATGACTACAGTAGTGGTTGTGAAGAATTTTAATTTTCATTTAAATCTTTTGAAGAAGTAAAGTTTATTTAATATTTAAACTTTATTTTGTATTTTTATTTGTTCGCATTAAAAAAATTCCACCTAAAAACAACACAAGTCCAACTTTCTTTCCCGTTTTTTTCCTCTTATTTCACAGTTCTTATTTAAAATTATTTTTATTTTTAAATAAGTTAAAATAAACACAACCGAATAGTCTGATTTATTTTCCCAGTACTTTGAGTATAACTACAGTGGAAGTTTTTTTTAAATTACCCACAAAACTGATTTTTGGACATGTGCTCTTTTTTAAAATAAACGCCTCAATTGATGAAGTGGAAGGATTGAAAATACCTAGGAGTAATGATGGCGAACGATGGATAGAAGAGAACGGAAATAATTCGTTATAATAACCAATATTGTAAATATACCAAAAAAATATATACTATAGCAAACAGGGTCTACCATGCCAAATGCCGACATAAGTTTACTAAGAAACAAAAGCTTCAACAAGGGAACTAAAATGAAGATGTAAAGAAACATAGTAAGACTCGGCTATGTTCTCGGCAGAAACCGTGACGATGACAAAAAAAAAACAACAGGACAACCTAGAAGTAACAAAATTAATTAAAAAAAAAACTTAATCAATAAATATAAGATCAATACTAATAAAAATACAGTACTAGACAAAATAAACGGGACACTTTTGTGATATAGTCCATGTCAACTGTGTTGTCAGTTTTGCAGTAAAATGCCGAGCGACCTTTTTTAAAATCCAGACAAGGAGGGTGTTTGAACTTATTATGAACTAAGAAACCAAAGCTTCGACAAGGGAACTAAAATGAAGATGTAAAGAAAAATAGTAAAACTCGGCTATGTTCTCGGCAGAATCTGTGACGATGACAAAAGAAAGCAACATGACAACCTAGAAGTAACAAAATGTAAAAAAACGTAATCAATAAATATAAGATCAATACTAATAATACAGTTCTAGACAAAAAACGGGACACTTTTGTGATATAGTCCATGTCAAATATGTTGTCAGTTTTGCAGTAAAATGCAGTTAAGGCGCTATTAGGTCGCATGCGGCCCAGCCGGCCCGTGAGTACTTTCATCTCCATTCCACTGCGCCTATTTTCCATTTGATTTGCTGATTTGATCGATTTGCGGCTTTACCACTCCTCACCTTAAAGCACATTATTGTTTAAAGGGTTTTTTTTTTGCTTTCCCGCGCGAGAACGCCAGGAAGTTCACAAAAGAAGGCTGGGCATAATTTTACTGCAAAAGTGACAACACATCTGACATAGACTGTAATGTACTTTTCCCCACCTGAAATTTGTTTCCTAACACCTTATAGGGTGGTCTTCAATTTTCGTAGATATTCTAGCTTTCTGAACGTCATGTAAATGAGGCATTTTACAAGTTATTTTGCAGACTCAACTTAAATTAAGTCAAAATTGTTTACCCCGTTTGTTTGTCTATTACTGTATACATAAAAGACGTGAGTTAAGGATGTTTTTCACTCGTTGATGTGGCTGCAGAAAAAGCAAGTAACAGTAACTTAGTTCCCGAAAAATCTAAGGAGGTGTATGGAAAAAACGGTAATGAATAAGTGTTTATACTGTTTCTATTAGCTATAATATCGTTGTTATACGTTTCTTTATAGCTCACGGGAAATAAAGAGGTCCATGGGCTATAAAAAGACGTTTGTGACGTGTATTCGTGTATAATTGTCAATTTATGGCAATGGACCGCGAACCTATTAGAAGAATTAGAAACAGGCATAGCCAAAAAGGTAAAGGAACAGCGTGCAACTCCTTAAAAAACATTATTCCATATACTCATTGAGCGGAAAATCACGAAAATGTAATAAATTCGTATAAAAAAACATGATTCCATATACTTAATGTGCAGAAAATTCAGATCCAAGCATTCCAAAGTTGTTAGTAATTTAGTATAACATTGACCATTCTAACAATTTCGACATAAAATCTTCGGCACGTTATCAAATCTAGAACATGCAGGTAATAAGCATTTCTGATTGATTATTATGGCTAACATTGTGACATGTATGCGTTGATATGATCAACGTTAAATTTACTACATGCCATTACAATTCGATATTGCATAATTCTGCACTAGAACTAACCCATTTAAAATTATCTACAGATAATCGTGAACATAAGTCATAAGTATTCTAGATGAGCGATCAATATAATAAGATATAGATATTTTTCAAAGTGCTCAATTTTAGTATGTAAAACAAATGAATTCCAATTTTCTATGGATTTTGTTCAAATGATTATCGAAAGGACATACCTACATTTTGTATTCACTCTAAATGTATCTTATGAAACTATTGACATAAAAACATTTATTCTTTTATGCTTTGTGTGGAATAGAAAAGTTATAACCAAATTTTGTCGATCATAATTGATTGCGTGAGTTAAACAAGGGGCAGATTTCTGAAGAGTAACATTTTGGGACACTTAAAAAAAGGTGTTTTTTTTTGGGCAAACATATCGTATTATGAGAAAAGTTACAATTGATAATTTGTAGCTATAAATAATAAAATATATATTTTTTTAATATAACAATTAAGATATAATAAAAAATAAGTATTTTAAAAATATTTTTGGAATATGTCCTTTTTCCAACTCACTCATGCAATGTCATAATACATTATTCCTGTACGGTTAGTTGAAGGGTTAGTTTCTTATTATATTCTACAATAAAAAACAATAAGAAAATTGTTGTGCACACAATTTTGTAGAAAAACAATAAACCCATTTTTATTGGTTTTTTCCCCATAAAATCCATAGGACTTTTTTTCCAAAATATCCATAGGAGTTTTTACCCAAAAAAACATTTTACTTTTTTCTAAAAAAAATCATAGCCCTTTTTTTGTGAATAGTAGAGTTGCCTTTTGTCTCGAAACAGGTTGATGGCAGATCCAATACTAAACTTAATCATTTTATTTGCTTTGCAACACACTTATGATTTTGGTTTTAGTAAGAAAAATTTACGAAATTTACGTAAAGAGGAAAATTTACGTTTACCATTTTCCATTGTCTTTTGCTCGAAAATTGTCCTATGGAAGAAGTCTACATGTTTTTACTGTGATTTTGATAGCTAAATGATCTATTACAATCAAAACAAAAATCAGAGTGTTGCCGTTTATAAAAAGCTTTATTATGTATTAGCATTAGAAAACAAATGATGGATGGAAATGTATATTTTTATGACATAAAACCGATAGGTCCGGGGATTTAATTTTTTTCAATTTTAATGAATTTATTTCATACTGAATGACGGAAATTGAATTTGAGATCAAAATGTGTATCTATTTTCATAAAATAGAATCTATAGGTCCGGGGATTTCATTTTTTTTCAATTTTAATTAATGCATTAATGAAGGACACAATTGTAAAAGATGGGCCAATTTCGTATTGATTTTCTTCATAATTATTTCGAAGTAAGCAGAAATTTGCATCAATTCAGAATATTTTTGTTACATAAATATTGACATAAGTTCCTTTCATCTTCTGATACATTTGGAAAGTAAAAAGTCATAACTGGAATATTAAAATAATAATTTGTAGACAACATAACAGTGCCGCATTGGGATGTTTCTACTGAAGCAGCAAATAGTGGACCATCAAAGCATATTTATGCATCAATAAATTACGCGCAAACTCGTGTTCATTAGAGATCCAAAAACAAGCGGCAAAACAATTCCTTTTAACCCGAAGCTCTATGATTTCACTTCACGGAGCTAAATCGTTATCCAGAGGACGCCCACTGTGCCCCTCGCATTTGTATCATCCGCATCGGACTATGCAGAGCCGGCCTGAGCAGCAATTTATTATTGAGTTTTCTTTCAATTGGCTCACTTAGTTCCGTGAGGACTCGTTAAAATTTCAGCGACCGCCCCGTTCCAATAGCTCTTAAATCAATGTGTTCTTTGTTTCCAGGTAACGGATCGAATTATATGTTCTTCAACCTGCTGAAATCGTAAGTAATTTTATACACTTATTATATTAATAATTTAGAGTAAATACGATGTTGTAGATAGTAAGAATGCGGAAAACAAATACGCCGAGGGTTAAACATTGTTAATTGGTGCTAATTATTTATTTGCGCTGGTTGTACGGAAATGTCGGTTCAAATATTATCGGCGATCAATTAATTATGAGTAATGTAAATGCGTCCTAAGATTAATGTAAGGTGTAAAAGGAAATATATTAAAAACCGTCTTTAGGGGTAAGCAATATATTTTTGAAGAACAAAATGTCCAAGCAATGTACTACTAAGATTTATAAATAGCCTAAAGCCCTTTTTTAATGATCCACCAGCATCACAATTTTTATATAAAGTATTATACAGTTTGTCTACAAAAGGATATAAAAGAATTGCGCATGAATTACGCAAGTTAGATGACCGCGCTACCTACCGATGTGTAGAGGAGGTTTGAGAGATTTTTTTGATGCCCATAGAGATCTAGGCATTTCTATAGGTTGCCCATAGAGGTTGCCCATAGAGATCCAGGATTGAGCTACGTTTTTCTCAGCGCATAACGTGATGTTATATTTAATTTCACAAAACACCTTTTGATATGGGGTCCATCACGTTATGTCATTGCAACGTTATGCACTGATAAAAAGAAGACTGCCAGAGCCTTCAAACGTGATTCTAGACTCTAGATGCACATTTAAATGTGATAACATATTATGCCCTGATAAAAACAAATTACAGTGACTTTATAGACACAGTGGCAACAATGCCTTGTTCAGGCAAAATATTGGCGGGACATTCAAATGATATATGACTTGACATCGACGATTGTCAAAATTAAAAATGAATCCACAGTAAGGAGTTGCAGTAACGCAGAAATCAACAAATTAGTTGGAGAAATGAATTCTAAAAACTCTAGCAATACCAAAAATTACCTATCATAGTCTACATGAAAAAAAATCTATGCCGAGGGCATTCGGCCAGTAATAAATATTTATATTTTTTCGTTAAGGTGTCTAAACTAGTCACTACCAAATAAATCTAAGTGATACTAACAATGTAACCTGTGTGTGTTTTTAACCTATTTCACAATGTATCACAAAGTAGAGCTGACAAGCGTTACTCATGTAACTTATAATTTTTCATCATTTTCGGATTGATGAAAATTTAGTTCGTAATTATCACTGTCCTAGGACATAACTACTGATAATTTCTAACAGTTTAAAAGGCCAGTTCGTTGATAAAACGGGAAAAATATATATTATTGTAGATATCAATATTTCATATTTATTTTAAATAGCATACTTACATAATGCATGGTGTTTTATCGTGGAATAATTATAATTTTAATTCTTGATTATTAATTTCACATGTTATTTTAAAAAGTAAAATATAAGTTATATTATAATATAAAAATTATAAATTATATTATATTATTTTACGGGGAGGAGAAGTGAGACTTTTCACGGCACACCTGAGTTTTACCATGAATAGTCACTTTGCTTCCATATATATATATATATATATATATATATATATATATATATATATATATATATATATATATATATATATATATATATATATATATATATATATATAATTAGTGTAATTGGTAATTAATTACCTTGGACCAATTTTTATATATAATTTTTACCAATAAATTTAATATCAAAGAATGCATCCTATAGTGTTTTTGTTTTCTTGACACTATTTCAGCATATGACAGTGACAGTGATAATTTTTGTTGAACAGTCAACCGAGTTAAATGCATTTATTACAATCTTGGTATAGAAAAGTTTTATATATATATAAAAAAAAAACAAGATATTTGCCTCACTTTCTAATCGATTTTCTACCATATACATTCATTTCTCTTCTTTCCTGCAATTTTTAGAAATTTTTTTGTAGTAGCATTTGACCATTTTAAACCTCTTGTTGACCTCCTTTTTAACGCATAAATTTGATCATTATTTAACATTTTCATTAACGTTTCTTCCCTGGCTTCCGCTGAAGTTTGCAATTAAGTTTCCAACTTTTTAATATTTCTCCTATAACTATTTTGAAGCGTTTATTAATGACTTATTTAACTATTTAAGCGTGTTCTATAGTTGCTAAATTTTTCTTGCATTTTTTTCTTCTGTGCTTCGGTGTTCCTTCGTCTTCCATGACCTCACTTTCCAAACTCACATCTGCACAGGCACAGGCTGATTAATTTGATTGTTATTTTCTTCCTTACGATCTTTACGACCTAGACGTAGTTTTGATTATTTCCGATCTACTGGAGAAACACTAAGGCTGAAGCTAGTTGGTACAGTATCACATTTTAGCTTTTTCTTGCCATCTACCATGGCAAGGTTGCCATATAATAATAAATGCGAAGAAATTTTTTTTTTCCTTCAAATGTCAGAAAATGATGTCATTATATAACTCAGTTGACTGTGGAAAAATATCACAATTCCGCCAGCGGACGTTTTACTTTTCCTTTCCCAGCCGGCGCACAGTGTAGTATTTTGCGAATCTAGCGGGTCAAAATACATAAAAACAGTATGCAATATATGCAATTATTATTCACTCAAAATAGAGGTGACACACTAAATAAGACATTTACAAAATATAATATCTGTAGGCGCCCACTCTTAGCGTCAATCTGCGGACAAAATAGGGTTTTGTCCTGCTCATTTCATAATCAGTTTCCTGTGGTTTCCTACGCATTAAGTTCTTAAGATCTTACTGCTATCGTATTTATTTGAGTTAACATTTTCATCATGGATAATATACGTGAAGGTATTTAGTTTATATTTAGTGTATAAAAAAGCTTCTTTAACCATGAATATTTAAAGAATTACCGTTGAAATGGATTGGAAAAATAGTCTAAAATTAACTAGAAGTAGTGAATTCTTTAGACAGCCAAACTTTTTGTACACATTTGTACATCATGATTTATTCTTTTTTATAATTTTAGAAGTCATACCAATTGTATACAATAAAATTTGAATGCAACAACTTGCGTTTTTCCAAAATATCTGTATTTTTATAGGTATGCTAGAAAGCGTATCAAAAAATGAATTTTTCGAAGTGTTAAGAAATGAGGATGATAACAGCCGAACATCTTCTGTTAAGCCGGAACATACACTTGTGAATTATCTGAAAATGAAATTCAACATACACCACTGTTCTCAACGACTGTTTGAAGAATTGAACCGGATTACCCATTCATTTATGATTGGGTTCAATAAAAGATGGAGGACGTGCCATTGTAATAAGAATGTGTTCTTAAAAAAATATAATGATTGGTTGAATACCACGGTAACCATAAATGACCTCGATGCAACCAGTACATACAAGTGGTATACATAGTGTAAGAAAAGGTGGGCGGAGAAAATTAGATTTCAGCTCCAGTGGTTTGAAATCAAAAGCGAGAAAGGTGAAACGATTATTTACAGATCATACATTAAGCGGGTTAACTCTTGCTACAAATATGAAGCTGAGGCAATCTGGCAAAAGGGACGTTGCTTATATGCTGACGTAATTGGTTTCTAGTTCCAAAAGAGCAACTAAGGTCAAAAAAGCGTTTCACGGAGCAGCGTAACAAACACCTAAGTACTGTATACTGGTAGCCGTTACTTTGTGGAACATGGTAAATGAATTATTTATTTAATTATTTTATATTTCATATTTCATATTTTCATTTTTATATTTCATATTTATTATTTCATTCAAACACCTAAGTATTCATCTGATGACGCGTTAGCTTTAATAACTGCAACAAAATTATCTTACCGGGAATATCCAGTTATAAGATAATCTGCAATTGGAAAAGGTCTGAAATTATACCCATCATATGAACAAATAAAAAGTGCCAAAATAAAGTGCTATCCACCTAACGATGATTGCTTAAATGATTCATTGGCAGAAATTAAGTTGCAATCAATAGTTGATTTGACTTTAGAACGACTTTGTATTGTGCAAGCCGAAGTTTTTAATAGTATTCTTGTTGAAAAAATGACAGTACCAATGAATTTGACAATGATATTCAAATGGGGATGCAAACTCAAACTCAAATGAATTCGAAGATTCAAATATTTTAGCAACGTCATTGGTACCTTTGCAGTTATATGTTCTTGGAGAAACAAACAAAAAAAAACATATTATGGCAAAATCCACGGCCATCGTCAACTTCCTACTGTAGACCTGCAAGATCTAGATTTGCCAAATAGGCTGAACAATTAATTCTAGAGGAATTTATAAACGTGAGGAGGCAAATTTTAGAAATTTTGCCAACTTTGGTAGAATGCAATGGAATTATTCTTGAAGTCAAACATAAATTTGAAGAGACGATGGTTGATGGGAAAATATGCAACATTTTAGCGTCCAACAGAGCCACTCAAAAGTGCTATATTTGTCAAGCAACATCCAAAGACATGAATAATTTAATAATAATTCGACGATGTATAAGCGATCCACAGACATTTTCTTGGGACTTATCCACATTACATGCTCAAATAAGACTTATGGAATGTGTGTTACATATTGCGTATAGGTTAGATATACAAAAATGGCAATGCCGTACACCTGAAGACAAATTAAAGATAGCCAATAGAAATAAACTCATTATAGAAAAATTTAGGTCGGAAACAGGACTATTGCTAGACACTCCGAAACAATGTGGAGGCAATACGAATGAAGGTAATAGTGCTAGAAGATTTTTTAAAAATGCTGCTTTGGCTGCTAATATAACAGGAGTCGATCAGTCTCTAATTGACCGATTTAATGTAATATTACGCACATTGACCTGTGGATATAAGATATATATACCTGCATTTACAGAATACTGCGACGAGACCGCCACTTTATACATATCACTGTATAATTGGTATCCAATGCCCGTTACATTACACAAGATTTTGTTGCATGGGCCAGAAGTAATTCAGCACTTCGTACTTCCTATCGAACAAATGTACGAGGAGGCTCAGGAGTCTCGCCATATAGAAATTCGGAAATATCGACTTGAATATTCAAGAAAAGTGTCAAGGACGACCACCAATACGGACATACTGCACAATCTTTTGATTTCTTCAGCATAATGTAGCAGATATACATCCTTCTGTTCAAAAACTCCTTAGTCACCAAATATCCATGAGCAAGCTAAAGAGGAGGCACAAGGAAATTGCAGTAATGCTTCTACTAGTGAAGCCAGTGATTCTGAAGATTCTGGTAGTGGTAGTGGTGGAGATAATGTGTGAATTTATGATATTATGTATTTTTTTCTATATATAGGTTAGTTATTTCACAGTTGTAAATAAATTCATACAATAGATTGCTATTTTAGTGTCATATTTAATTTTGTCCCGCTAGATATGCAAAATACTACACTGTGCGGCGGAAGGGAAGGTGTTGTCATGGCAACATTAAATAATCAACAATTAAATATATCAGTGTTTTGCAATTCTTTTCCTATGTTCTGGTAGATATACTGCTTTCACTAATAATAGATTAAATCTATAAATGGTTTCTTCAACAAAAATTATCACTGTCACTGTCAAATGCTGAAATAGTTTCTGTCAAGAAAACAGAAAACCATACGATACATTCTTTGATATTAAATTTATTTGTAAAAATTATGTATCAAAATTACGAGTTTTCGTATTTTGCAGTGCGTTTAAAGAAAAAATAGTATATTTCACTTGGAGGCGAACTGGCTTTTCATGGCTTGCCTTCTATTGCGCGCCTCACTTCGTTTGGCGCGCAAACTCGGGCGCGCCATGACGAGTCTCACTTCTCCTCTACAAACTAATACACTATTAATATATAATTAAGAGTAACTCAATCATTTTCTTATTGTAATCATTTTTCACAGTCACAGTTGCCCTACGCAGTTTTTCCCAAAAAAAATATTTTCTTTTTCAATTTTTTGCTTCTTCTCAAAATCCCAAGAATGTCTTGAAATCTTAAACATTTTCATCATAAAATTATTCTTATTTTATCACTTATGTTATAGCAAATGCAAAGAAAATTATTTTAATGTATAATTAAGTAAAACCCAATCATTATTATATTTTAATCATTTTTGTCCGTCACAGTTATATCAAACGTACAACTTTCTTGATTTTCATTTTCAAAAAAGTCATTCCTTATGGTTTATTGTTGCTTCTCAAAATCACAAGAATGTCGTGAAATGTTGAAAATTTGCACCATTAGTTGAAAACACTTGAAACAGCTATTTTCGTATTCACAACAGGATATTTTCTGTGAATTTTGTGACATACAAAATACTTTTATAAAAAAATGACAAGTTAAAAAGAGAGTGTAAAATATTTAAAGGGGTAGTAGTATGAACCACAATAAAAACAAGTCTTGATAATCATTAGTCCTCAAAGTAACGGTTTGCACAATTTAATTCACGATTATACACTGTATACTGAATATACACTGTAAAATAAAAAGAGTAAATAACAGATTAAAAATGGATATGATAAATAACTTATTATACGAGACAACTCGCGGCAAAAGTGGCCTATCTCTCAGCTCAGGTTAATAAAGATAATTGGTACAAGTAAGCCAGTGTGCACTATCTGACACCGGTGACAACGACAATTTGCCTGAATATAGCGGACCAATCAAAACTGTGACCTCAGTTTTCGCCACTGTCACTATAAAACCACTGCAAAACAAATGCGCTTCTAGAGACATTAACCGGAAAAAAAATGTCTACCTGTAGTACTTACCGCGTTATGATTTTTCAAAATATGGTCATTCTTTTGTAGCCCCAGTATTTTCGGAATTGCGACATTGGTAAATCCTTAAAACAAAACGGGCTTCATTATAGTTGGGGATATTTTGTACTAGGTATATTTGTAATTGGAAGTATATATTATTCGAAGTGTAGATATTCGATGTATCGATTATTCGGAGTAACGATTATGTGAAGTGAACCCTTACGCGCTCCAGACCTAAAGATCATTGTAATGGTTAGTTACGTAATTAATAATAACTTATGAAATATGACACATACGTGTACTATTTTTACGTATTGCCGAGATTCATTTCAATAAATTTCAATAATACTTACAAAAATCACACGTGTAATTAATCGCCTACTCCTCGCACATAAATTGATTAACTCAAGTGAGTCACTGCCCGGTGGACGTAATGGCGCGATTTGAATGAGTACAAAACCGACTTAGCATTCACGAGACCCACACTTTTTGTCCACCCCCAATTAAGCTAATTATAATTGAACATATGTTTCCTTTAATGCGTTCGGACTGCGCTCTCATGACAGGAAGAAGTAAATTTATTAACGCCGCCCGATTTAGGCACGCCGTTTTTATTGCCTCCTTAATAAATTTGGAAACGCCGTATTAATCATTCAATGAGCTGGCCTCCTTATTTTTATTGATGACCGTTTCATTGTGCTTTATGAGGAAGCGTGGACGAACCGACGGAGGAGGCAATTTGTTGATAAATAAGGTCGTCGTGCTGTGCACGGTTTGGGCGTTTTTATTGTGAAATTTCCCTGCCTAATGTTATGTTGCTAATTAATTACTGCTAGCCTAATTAACTAATGTATAATTAATAGTAACAATTTTGTGGTCGATGGTTTAATCTCCACATTGTGGTTTTTTGGGTTTAATTATTGCACTACAATATTGCTAAATGTTTATAAATATGGCTAGTATTTATATTTCTCTACTACGTTTTAACGTCGTAGTTAGGATAATAATATCTTGTTTGATTAAAATTAGTTGCATATTTTTCATGCGGACTCATTTTTGTTTCATGAAAATACGGTGTGATGGAATGCCGCCGTAATTTACATTCGCGAAATTTAGCAATTTACGAAAGTTTATGATAAGTAACTCCACGTAAAAGTTTCCCTTTTTGCGAACGTACGACGTTGCAGAGAAGAAAGAAATAAATTATTACATTCTGCAGAAGTGAGTATCTACATAAAAATAAATCAATGAAGGGACGAGCGGGAATAAGAAATGGCGAACTTTTTCAAACAAGAAATGCAAATTCGACTTTTTTTTTCTACTAGCGGAATGGCAGTGCTTGAGACGTGTCCCTCCGCATTACCCGCGCGGAGGTTTCTCACCTAGGGCAACCGCAACCTAGAGAGCCCCTCAAGTTCAGGTGATCAATAACGGCGACGGGGTTGTAATCCGGAGGCTCGCGGGTTCGAAATCGCGTTACGTTCGTGCCTATCGCCGCTGTTTATGTACGGATTAAGTGTCGCTGATAACGCGAAACAAAAACATTTAATAAGTGCTCATTGTAAACCTACAATAGTTACACCCTGATTCATGGCCGCGATAAGGGGAACTTTTGTGCCGCCGCCATATTGTCTGATTATTTATTCCTCGCTGCTGGCTTAATTATATCCTTACAGTGGGAAACTTTCTTAATATGTTCAATGTTTTATTTGCACACAACTTCGCCAAAGTACGAGATTTGGCCCTATATGTATTTCTTATTAATTAATTTAATATCTTCTCAAGTCGCGGGTTATTAAATAATATCCTTAGAATACACGGTTATTTAGCATAATGAAGATCTTAGAGTAACAACTTAGTTTTATCACTTCAATTAAACATTATACTTCTGCACGTTTGTATCACGGAATAAAATGTATTCAACACAGATGTAGTATCCTACGCATTAAATACAAAATAGGAAAAACTTTTGTATATTTGATTTGAGAAAAATGTCATTTTTAAAAAAAGTTTTTGTATCCCAAAATTTACAAAAAATATCCCGTTGCGAATACGAATATAGCTTTTTCAACTAATGGTGCAAATTTTCAACATTTCACGACATTAGGAGAAAAAGCAACAAAAAATCATAAGAAATTATATTTTTTCGAAAATCAACATCAAGAAAGTTGTACGTTTTATACAACTGTGACGAGCAAACATGATTAAAATACACTGGCGAGCAAAAGATAGAGGTCACTTTAAAGTTATGACTTATTTTTGGATTTGTTTTGTTTTAACTTTATGTTTGCAAATTGTAAACAATTGTACTGTATTTTGCACACTAATTTAAAAAAGCAATGTTGAATTGTAAAGCATATTTATTGTTTTTATTGCCTATTTTGGAAATATCACAGTTCAGACGAAGTTCGAATTTTTGTTCCTAGGACTAATATGGAATAAAAATAATGAAAAAAACTTATCACTAATTACGAGTATTACCCCCTCTTGCATTAATGACTGATTGAAGTCGACGAGGAACTTTTTGAATTAAATTAACAATCACATTTTGGTCGATATTATTTCATTCCTGCAATTTTGTAGAATAAATTTGTCAGGAAATGTATTATTAAACGCCTACTTTGGTTTACAATTTGCAAACATTAAGTTAAAACAAAAAATTCCAAAAATAAGTCATAATTTTAAAGTGACCTCTATTTTTTGCTCGCCGGTGTATAAAAATTATTGAGTTTTACTTAATTGTGCATTAATCTAATATCTTTATATATTATCTAATATCTTTCTTTGCATTTGCTATAACATAAGTGATAAAATAAGACTAATGTTATGATGAAACTGTTCAAGATTTGAAGACTGGGATTTTGAGAAGAAGCAAAAAATTGAAGAAGAAAGGACCTTTTTTTGAAAATCAAATATGAGAACGTGTTTTCTATTAATACAATGCGTAGGACAACTCTGTGGTCATATGCTTTAAGGGTATATGTCGACTTATATTAAAATTCATTTTATTGGGACTTTAGAAACCAAAATGTATAATTAATCACCTGCAAGAAGGATATAAATCTACAATGATCAGAGTAGGAGAAAACTGGGGGGTCACAAAAGAAATAAGTATACTTATTTCTTCTAGTTTTCAAGATTTTTTAAAGAACAACAAAGTTTCACAAACTATAAAGAAATATGTCGACTTGTTCTATTGTTGTCGGAATTAGGTTCTTGCTAAATAGGTAAATATGTATTTATATCCTTATACCACGCCTAAAACGTAATTTTTAAATTTTGACATACTATACAGAGACATTGGTACTTATATCGTTTTAGCAAAGCATATACAGGGTGTCTACGCTAAACCGTTCGTTAAAAGTTTACGGAGTTGCCTTTGTACTAAAAATTCCAAAAAATCCTCGTCACACGGTTGAATCAATTATCTTCATGTGAAATATTTTCAACTTTCTATCACTTCCGGTTTCACCGAAAGTAGCACCAACTTTCTTATTTTAAATGGAACACCCCATATATTATAATATTTTTGAATTCCTCGCTTAAATTGGAACATATTTTGTAAGAATGTATGTACACGTATCTCTTCTAGTTTTCAAGAAAAAAATGTTTTTCTAAAATTTTGACCTTTAAAGGCTACCCTGAAATCTACCTGTAACTTCTCTTAGGAATAAGATAAAATTATGAGTTACATCTCAAATTGTACCTAGAGGATGCTTCTATTTAATACCATGCACAAAAGCGTAAATTACACACCAAAAATGGAAATTTAAATTTAGCACTTACAACATTTGTGCACTTCGCCATACATCGACATGACCATCGACCATCATAATATTTAATACCATGCACAAAAGCGTAAATTACACACCAAAAATGGAAATTTAAATTTAGCACTTGCAACATTTGTGCACTACGCCATACACCATCGACATGTACCTTCATTTAAAAAACCTAGAAATATTGACAGAAGATGGTATGAACTTATTAAAATTTGGCTCAAACAATGGTATCAATACACATACTGGTAACATACTAATATACTAATATAGACATTCCTCAAGAATCAAATCCCTCTAAGCATAAAATTTACATTCCAAAATTTTTTTAACGTGCTTATCAAAAACGTTATTGAAAAGCATAACTAATAATTCGCCATCTACCTTTAGAGATATTGAAGTGATTAGTAATGAAAATAACGAGAAAAACGAAAATGGCATTTTTTACAACTAAGATTCTAATGATGATGATGGGAAGGAAAATGCAGAACCACCTAAAAATGAAACTTGGCCAATAAAAATAGAGAAAATCGAAAGAAGCGAGAAATACTGGAAAGGAATATAAAAAGGTGGCTAACATGTGTTAAGTGCTAATGTGGCTAACGAAAGGAAAGAAAAATGAGTATGTAAAAAGAAATGCACCGAGCGTATTTAAGATGAAAGACGGAAAACTGTCTTTGGGCACTTGGCACAAGGACGCAATTTATTAGAAGTTGTTAGTGTAGAAAAGAAAAAAAAAACGAGGAGCACCATCGAAGTCGATGGTGAAAAACATAAAAATAGAGAAAAAGATAGAATGCTTGTTAAAAAAATTAGATTAAACCAATAAATTTGTATCTTTAACTATACTAAAAAAAATAGAATCTCCACTTGGTGTACCCAGAGATTTCACTTTCTAAAATATCATCCAAATATAGTAACTATAAAACATAAGTTTCTTCTTGCTGGGCATATGCATATGGAATACAATTCAGATCGTGCAGTTATAGAAACGAAGAGTAAGCGTTCTCCTTTTCCCATTCATCTGCCACAAAACTGGTGTCTGTTAGTTAAAATTAATATTTAAAAAAATCGAAGTCATGGTTATGTTACGAGAGGATGTTTTTTACTTTACAAATTTGTTTAGACACATAGACACATACAATGGGTTCGTTCAATTAAAAATTAATTTGCTGTCTCCGATTATAACATTGCACTAAATAATAATTTGAATTTCAAATTAATGAGATACCACAGGTAAAAACAACAAAATATCCCAGATTGCCAGGAACTTCCTCAATCTTAACGCAAAACTGCTACCGATATAATAGAACAAAAAGGAAAAATTTCTAGAATTATCAAATAAAATTGAACCAGATGCCAGAAATTTATACCGGCAGATTTCGGTATAAGTTTCTACCAAAAATATGCCAGGTTTTGACTGACTATAGTACGACTAAAAATTGTACAATTTCTATATGTATTACCTACTTTATTATTATTTTTAATTTAAAAAAAATAATTAATGTTATTTGTTACCTTTTTATTTATTGTTATATCGTCGGCTTGGTGTTACAAGATTATATGTAACATTTTTTTAATTTTTAGTTTTATAGCTTTGCAGGGCTATATGTTTTCAAAAAGCGGGACCTTTCAACTTGTTGGAAGATTAAAATTGGATTATTAGGAACCTGTGATAAAAACATATCTATTGATAGTGCAAAATTTATCATTTTTTGATATAGCAAACATATTTAAAATCCTTATTCCCAAATTTACAAATTTGCACATACAACCTTGTAACATTAAGCCGGCGACACACACACACACACACACACACACCCACACGCACACGCGCACACACACACACACACACACACACACACACACACACACACACACACACACACACACACACACACACACACACACACACACACACACACACACACACACACACACACACACACACACACACACACACACACACACACACACACACACACACACACACACACACACACACACACACACACACACACACACACACACACACACACACACACACACACACACACACACACACACACACACATTACTATAGCAATATTATAAGCTATTTTTGTTCTTTAGTATCGGCAGTAACGGTGTAAATAGACATATTTGCTCTTACTGCTTAACGCAATTTTTACTTTTAGTGCACTAAGGAGATAAGTCATTCTATTAATAGTGTTTTTAGGAAAACAAATGATTTTTATTATTCCAAAGATATACCAATAAGTTTTAATGGGTCACAAAAATGTGATTTCACTTTCACTAGCAAGATCAAAATGAAAATAAAAAGCAGGTGCACAAAAAATTGTGTCCTGAAAAATTACACATTTTTACTTATCCCCTTCAAGCATCTGACCACAGAGAACTGTGACGAGCAAAAATGATTACAATAAGAAATTTATTGAGTTACTCTTAATTATATATTAAAATAATTTTCTTCGCATTTATTATAATATAAGTAATAAAAATAAGAATAATTTCGCTATACATAATTCTTATTATTCTTATCAATATTTGTTTATCCGTTATAATAATAAACTCTCTGCCTTGCGATGAGTCCGCGCGCGCTTTTATGTTGTTTTCAAGCCGGATATGATTTTAGATTTATTTTATCCCTGCCATGACCCGTGTCGATGACATCTGACACAATTTCGGCAGGGAATTCGGGGTTGTTGTATTCGGCATTAGCCAACGTTCCGTTTTCCATTACAAGACTTGGCAGTGTTCCCTATAAAATGGGACGCAATGCCAGCAAAAATCGATTACTCCGACGTCCTTCCGCAATCCGAAAAAAGCAGTAATTTATGTTGGCCCAGGGTTAGTTGTTTATTGCTCTAAGTAATTCATGCACTTACCTCTTTTTATTGGTTCGATTTTGAAAAGCGAGGCGCCAATTTGTTAAACTGTTTGCAGAACGACAGCGCAGAAATATTAATTGTACTGGGCAGAGCAGAAATACGCAGTGAAATAATATTCATTTCTGTGGGGTCGGATATAAATTTGCGAGAAAGCTTGCAGAGCCATCAAACATAAAATATTATTGGTGTAGTAAAAATTTAATTAAACAAAACGAGGAAAATCCATCTAAATGGCAGACAGTAGCTTATAGTTCACTCAAAAATCGGTTCATCTTGTAAAAAACCTGAAATATGAATTCAAGTAATATGAATATTTATTCCATATACAGTTACACTCTGCAGCTTACTTAATGCACATAATAACATAATATTGATGATAGATTGATAGATATATGATATACCATGTGATACATGATATTAATACAATTTGTTCTGATTTGCTAATTCTTTTCCGTAAATACCTTTGATAGCACAAATTTAAAATAGAAACTAATCTCCAGTTAATGTGAATTGTAATGGTAAAACTGGAACTTACAATATTCTTATAGTTTTTATAGTATGTACGTTATAGTAATTTGGTCGAATTATAACTTGACAACTTAAATGAACCCAAGACTATAAAATAAACCAATATAACTGCATGTTTCTATATGTATACAGGGTGCCTCAAATTTGACAGCCGTGCTTTTGGGATTTTTTTCAGGGGGGTAAAATAAGTTGAAAATTAAGAGTGGAAAATTTTCCGTTTGATAGCACACATTTAAAATAGAAACTTATCTCCAGTTAATGTGAATTATAATGGTAAAACTGGGATTTATAGTCTTCTTATAGTTTTCAAACATTTCTCGGAAGTTATTTGGGCGAATTATAACTTGACAACTTTAACGATCCTAAGGCTATACAATAAACCATTATAACTGCATGTTTCTATATGTATACAGAAGTGTCTCAAATTTGAGGCCCGTGCTTTTGGGATTTTATTCAGGGGGGTAAAACAAATTGAAAATTAAGAGTGGAAAATTTTCTGTTTGCCCCTCGGAATAGATATTTGATAAGAAACAAAAACATTTCAACTTTAAACTTTATTTAAAAATAAATTGTGAATTATACAGGTTTCAGTAAAACTACAAAAAAAAACACTCAGAAATTAATCATAATTTCATTGGAAGATAATTATCATTCTTTAAATATTCCAAAATAACTTAAATTTATTTACGAAATTTCATAAAGAAACTATTTTTTTGAAAAAATATTTAATATGTGTATTGTAGATGGTTTTCTTCTCACAGTACATTTTAAACGCAATAAAAACAAATGGCATAAGCAATTTATTTACGAAATTTCATAAAGAAACCATTTATTAGAAAAATAATTAATATGCGCATTGTAGATGGTTTTCTTCTCAGAGTACGTTTTAAAACGCAATGAAAACAAATTGCATAAGTATGCGCATTAAAGGCATTCATATCGCTGCATTTTATACTTTTAGCAAACTGTCGAACTAATTTTCTACTTTGAAATGAAAATAATTAATTAGCGAATTTTAATGCTCTTGCAAAGTTGCGTCCGTTGCTTTGTGTCAAACGCTGCTATAATTGCAGCGATTATAATATTTATGTTACAAAGCTGCAATTACGAAGAGTACTGGCTTCCCCTTTTCTCCACATTACGTGGCAGCAGTAGTTATTGCTGGCAATTACTTTTGTATTACAAACTCTTCTTCCGCAAATAATTCATTTATTGACTAATTTTTTGTGTGGGTAAACAAAGTATAAAATTAGTGTATCTTATGATATTATTACATAAGTTATTCAGTTATTAGTATTATATCACTAGATAATTAACGAGATACATACAACTCTAAAAAACAAACCAATTTTAATCGCATCACATCTAATTTAAATTAAATTAAATTACTTAACTGAATATTATTTATTAATTTGAGGGAGTGGTAGTGAATTTTCCCCAAATGTCTGCTGTACAAAAATAATTGAAAATGATGTTAAAGCCAGCAAACGTTGTAATTATAGTGTTCATCTATTTGTGATTCTACAGGAATTGTTTCTTTTATTCCAAAATAAATTGATTGATAAACCGAAGATACGAGTTTTAAAATTATATCATTTAGATTTTTGTATGAAATATTGTTTTACTTAAAAATAGTTGATGTGTTACTGTTTTGTATATTTTATTACATTCATTTTGCACGCGGATATTTAATTATTTATGAGATATCGTATAATATAGTCGATTATCGTATAGTCGTAACTACAAATGTGAAAAAAAAAACACTTACATGTAGGTATTTTGGACTAGGAATAATGAATGTTTGTCTACTAATATAAACACAAATTTGTACAAAAAGTTTATTTGTACTTATAACCTTTCTTCGTGCATTAATTATTAATTTGATTGCTGAGTTTTCCCATTAAAGAAAGCAATTGATTTATGCCAGTTATTAACTTTAAAGTGGTCATATGTAAAAAATCACATTCGCGACATTTATCATTAAGATGACGTATGCACATTGTGTTGCCTATGGTTAATCTCTGGACCTCATCTTTTATCAATTAAATATTAAATAGATCAGAATATTAAGGTACTATTTTTTTTATTTCGGTATATTTATATACATAGTTGTATATAAAAACTAAGATAAGTTGGATATCTGTATCCGTTTCTCATCTAAGGTATTGCAGTAAAACAGTGCAATTTTCCTATAAATGTACTGCATTAATGACTATTTTTTAAACTATAGTAAGTTTAATTAATAGTTTAATTAATATGATTTTTTATGGCAGTTTTTCTCAAACTATAGTAGAAAAAAGTCACCTACAGAATGTCCGCGAACCTCTTGGATGAAAGGATGCCTAAAATATGTCATATGTTGTATTAATTTAAGAAGATTTTAATAATAATACCTCAAATGAAAATAATCGGTTGGAGCTTGAGAAATATTAATACTTAAAATACTTAATACTTAAAAAATAACAAATTATCCTTTTTCACATCGACATTTATTTCTCTAAATGCACATTTCAACCACTACGTGGACATCTTCAGTAGACATTTGTACTGTAGTACAACTGTTAAATCAATTAAAAGTTTTAACCAGTACAAATGTCTACTGAAGATGACCACGTAGTGGTTAAAATGTACATTTAGAGAAATAAATGTCGTTGTGAAAAAGGATAATTTGTTATTTTTCTTTACCTCAAATGAAGTTAAAAATGAAATATTTCATATTTTCTTCAACTACTGAAAATGGCACTAAAGCACTGTGTAAAACCATACTCTCAGGAACTGTTTAAACAGTATTCTATAGAAATATGAAACAAAATTGGCCATAATGGCGACTGTAAGCATACTCGACCGAACAAAAAAAACTACAGTATTCGTTAACCTAACCTGACCCAACTTGACCGTGTTAGGTTAGGTAAGTTACGCGCAGTGAAGGAAAATCCAGTTTTGCCCCATACCACAACTGCTACGCGGTTTGTTTAATCTCAGGTTAGGTTAAGGGGGAGGGAGCTAAAAACTGGTAATAGTAAGTAAAAAACGGGGTAGGGAGCTAAAAACTAGTAACAGTAAGTAAAACACTAAAAATAAATAACCACGTTACCTTTCTGACCGCAACCAGTGTTGCCACAACATACTAAGAAACAAAAAGAAAACGAGAAAGAAAAGAAATATATATATATATATATATATATATATATATATATATATATATATATATAATACTGTAGGTACATGTGGAATTTTCTGAAATGACTTAAACCAATGAATGCTAACTTTGAATTGCTCCCCTGTAAAATCATGTTTTATTGACACTCATGTACCTTTTGCTCAAGAATCAGTAAACATATTCAGTATCTGTTTTTTTGGCTTATTAAAGCGAGAAATCAATAGAAAAAAAAAGTTCCGGAAGTTGGGAAAAAAGTTGGCAATTATAAAAGTTTTTGTTATAGTTTTATCCATTTTGATGGCAGTTATTATTATATTTTTTATGGTTTTCTTCCTTCTTTACTGGAGTACTTACTGGTAGTTACATGTTTAGATATAAAGATGTTTTGTTGTTTTTATTATTTCTTTCTTCTTCACCTCATATCAATATCATATATATTGAAAAATTAACACCTCTGAAGATGGCTGAAAGATAGCCGAAACTAGTCTAGCAAGGTGAAGAAGAAGGGAATAATAAGTTCACCCTCATTTCAATATCATATATATTGAAAAATTAACACCTCTGAAGATGGCCGAGAGATAGCCGAAACTAGTCTAGTAAGGTGTAGAAGACAGAAATAATAAAAATAATAAAAACAACAAAACATATTTATCTAAACATATAAACTACCAGTAAGTGCTCCAATGCAGAAGGAAGAAAACAATGAAAAATTATAAAAGTGTTTTGTTAAAATTTTTAAAAAGTTCATTTTATAATGAGCATCGAAGAGATTAAAGTCAATCATATAAACTAAAAGTAAAAAAATATCAGATTAAAAAATATTGAGTTATAGCAGAGAAAAAGGTACATGAATGTAGGTAGTTTTTAATGGGAATTTGCCTCTGTTCCCTCCCCCTTAAGAAAGTACGCATGATCTGGTTGAGTTAGGTTGAATTAGGTCACGTTACCTTATCTTCCTTCGAGTTTTGTTTCAAACTGAACCCATCTTTGCATTTATCTCACAATCATAAGTATAGGTACTTATATTTATCTCTAATGTTGTCATTATCTTAACAATTGTAATATTTGTTATTTTTATTAAAATATTTTTGTTTCGTCTAATTGTTTACGAGTCCGATGTTCTTTACGACAGAAAAGCTTAAATAACAATTACCAATAAAGATTATACCACACATTTTTTCTACGACAATGAATTACTTAAAATTAAAAGTGAGTCCTCTGCTCTGAATTTGCCTCTACTACATCCCCCGTAAGAAAGTGGGCATGATCTAGTTGAGTTAGGTTGGGTTAGGTCACGTTACCTTATCTTTCTGTGAGTTTTGTTTCAAACCGAACTCATCTCTACATTTATCTCATCGTAATACGTATAGGTACTTAGGTATCTCTAATGTTGTCATTTGACGTTTTTATATCTTATCTTAAAAATTGTAACATTTATTATTTTTATTAAAATCTTCTTTGTTTCGTCTAATTGTTTGCTTGTCCGATGTTTATTACGACAGAAAAGCTTAAATAACAATTACCAATCAAAAGTTATACCAAATATTTTTTCTACGACAATAAAAAAAATTAAATTCAATGTGTTTTGTGCCGGTCAGTGTAGTTACTACACTTTTTGGGTGCTTCAATAGCTTCAATATAAATTTGATACATATGTGTTGCTATTATTTACATTTTAAAAACATTGCTGTAATTAAGTAATTTTTAACTAGCTCAAAATGAATGGGATAAGTGACATTTGTCAGACGGTCATGCATAAAGTATCTTATTGTAGTGCTTTAGTTCCTTGTAAATAGCAAATCTTATAGCGTAAATTGCAATAATTAAACGAACAGGTTAGCGCTCTACATAATTACACAATTAATTTAGCTCCTGTTGAAATACTTTGCGTTCATTCGTAATCACCAGAGCGATGGAGTTTATAAAGCATAATATTGCTTAGTTAATATAACCACTTTAAATGACAAAAAATGCTTAACATCTCGTTCACAGGAAAGCCTTTTAAAGATACTTTTTGTATGTGTGGGACCAATGAGATTTCTTTAATTATCACCAAATGTATAAATATACACCACAATTATTTTTTTTCTAATTAAGGGGATTAGTCTCTCAGACCATTTAAGATAATAATGTAATTTAGTTTCCCCAAACCTCGTGAGAAGTAGAATGTGATTTATATAAATTTGTGGGAAATAAGACGTTTATCAATTTTTATAATAATTTCTATTCATTGAAAATTTGTATAATTTTGTGCAAATTGGAGAATTGAGCGTTTGAAAACCTGCGTGGTAAGTAATTTGGTTTTTTTAATTGAAGATAAGTCCAGAAATATACAAATGAATCCATGTATATTTTTCTACTTATCAGAATTTTAAAAAAAGGACTGAAAATCTGATTTTCAAAGGCTCAATTGTTTTAAATGTCGTATCGGCCGACTTTGTACCACGTTAAAACTGCAACAACAGTGTATGGTGACAATTATTTAACGTCTCCTAGTTCTTCTTTCTGGTCTCCTTCCTTTTCTCCCAGTACCTTATCATACATTCGCTTTGTCTTCTCTTCCTTTGAAAACTCCATTTTCAGCAACTTTTCTTTCTCTCTCTTTCCGGGAAATCCCCATAGCTTCTGATCTTCTCTCGAATAGTGTACCTCTCGGCGATATCTTCCTCCGTTATCCCCAGCTTAATTAATACATATAATTAGTAGTAAACGACTAGCATGGAACAAATTGGTTAAAATTAAAACAACAATTTTTTGGAAAAAAAAATCCAGGTCGATATTATTTAAAAGAAATACAATCAGTTTCCGGCTATCATTGGAGTAATGACATGAACAACGTTTATTTTATTTTTTATTTCTTTAAATATATTTGTACCGCTTTCTATTTACAAATTGACGACTACAATAAAGAGATTTGTCTCTTCATCAGCCGTTTCAGTTTTGAGTGACAATTCGTCCGAGTTTTTCTGAGATTTTAAAGCTTGTTGTTGGCGTGATATCTGGAGATATTGTTTCTTTTTTTTTTCTAAAATTTTCTGTCACATGATGATAGTAATGACAGTAACCAATTACACCATAGGTGCAGGAGCCGCAAAATTATTATTATTATAAAATAAATGACGTCTGAAAAATCTCTCAATTACGTAATCATTTTTATTCGCTCGGCAACTGAAAATAACCTTGTTCGATTATCGCTTGTTTGTCTGAAAACCGCCAGTCTAGCTGAGAATGTGATCTGTTGTGCTGAATGAATTAAACACATGCTCTAATTTGCGAGTATCAATTACAGCTCCTAGAAATTCCGGTGCTAATTATACCGTCCATTCAGATAAGAATATGACTCATGGCATTCGCGTTAGAATTACGAAAGGTCCAGGTCATCACATGTTAAATTATCTGACCTGCAATGCAATCAAATATGCTAATAATATATGATTCGTGACATGTTCATACACACAAAGTGGATACGCATCAGGAATCCCTCCAGGTACTCAACTCTGTTATTATTGATGAATATGTATGTTACTTACTGTGAAGTATTCGTACTGTAAATCATTATTTGTTCATGCCTACATTCTTTTTTGATCTGATTATTAGGCACACTAGACATATACTCGATTTGGAAATGTTGCATATAAAATTTCAGTTAGTTCTCTATTAATGGTATCATTTAATGTTCCTCGTGAGCACGTATAGATCATAGGTGCTAAGTATCATTTTTAAATATATATATATATATATATATATATATATATATATATATATATATATATATATATATATATACTAATACTTTGTATTAGGCGCTCAAAACATATACTCTATTTGGATCACAATTTCTTAATTTTTGTTAAATGTTGCATATAAACTTTCAGTTATTTATCTATTAATGGTATCATTTAATGTTCCTGATGAGCACTTAAAGATCAGATGTGCTAAGTGTCATTTTTAAATATAGAGAAGAATAATCTTGTCTTTCGTTCGATAAGAACTTAGTATAGCATTTATTTGCATTGCGTAGTGCAGTTCATTGCAGCACTAGTTATGTAATGTAATCGTTATATAACGCATTTTATGTTCTCAATCTTTATGGATGCACGTAGACCATGTTTTTGTTTTAACAATTTGTGAGTTTGAAGTGTCTGTAAATTTAAAGTTCAGGTGTTGTTATTCAAACTATTTCTATAATTTGGAAATTATCTTTTTAGACTTCTGAAGTTTCTGCATAATTCAAATCAAACATTTTCCATTATATTTTCTGCAACATCTATGGCGTTTTCAAGGATGTATGAATTTGTAATTACCTCTTAACCCACTGTTTGTTATCTTTATATGTTGCTAAGTAGGCACTCACTATACACATTTGCAAATGGACAAAATCATCACCGCCATCCCTCCCCTTTTTTTTACTTCCAAACAAAGATCCCAAGATAACCCACGTAATTTCCAACCTACATCACATAACTTGTCTTCGCCGCCTGACGCCGCCCCCGATCTTCGATAACGTCGCAGTTGGAAAATTAACTAAAAGCCTTTTTTCGAACTCCAGATTAGTTCTATCTAAGATGGGGGTTGGCCGTCCCCACAAATCCGGGCTGATTTAAAGTTTCGAGACAATTATGGAAAATATATGGTAATTAAAAGTGGAGAAAAGAACTCCACCCGGAAGCAAATATTTGCAAGCGGCCGGAGGCTGGATGCTGCCGAGTGAGATCGCCGTATTTGCATTCAAATAGTGGCTATTTGTTTTTCACGTAGTAAACCAGGTTAAAGATACAGTATCGCGATACAAGTTTTAATCGCTATCTACTTATTTATTCGATATCGCACAAACAAAGAAAGCGAGGAAATAGAAATATATTTAGTGAACTAGTCCAGTGCTATTCACCGAACCTAAATGCAAAAAACAAAAATCATTTTGTCTCGGAATAATTAACAATGAAAGCGGCGAAAACGCGTACAATTGTATTCTGCTATAAGTACTTACTTGAAATTGCAAAAAATGTTCAACTAGAAATTGTGACTTTCGTAGAATTTTTGAATGTGCACCTGAAATACTTAATAAATAAGAGAGAAATATTTTCAATAAACAAGCATAAAATTAATATTTTTGACAATCTTTAAATATTTGGCATTTCCATGATAGCAAATGCTACAAACTGCCTTTTCCTACTTTAAAATGTCAAATGGGAAATCTTACGTATTTGACCGGATTCGTGCAGACGAGGATTTGAAGACCTACAAAATAAAACATAAATACAAAATTTTATTAAAAAAGTGTATTTATTATTTTTGATTTGTTTTTCGTTTGATTAAATAAAAAAAAATGTTACCTTCACCTCAACCTCAGAATCTTGAAAATCTCGGAACGGTTCCATGAAAAATGTTTCAGGCAAAAGTTGAAAAAACCTATGTAGTGGTGATAATTTCTTGACCTTGAATGACCTTGAAACTGCTAGGTGAACGTCATTGTTAAAATTTCAAACGCGAAACACCTTTAAAACGAGTTCCCTAGACGAGTTCAAACCTTCAAATTAAAAAAAAAAGATATGAATCCTATATGAATCCGGTCAAAAACCTAATGTTTCCCTTTTGAAATTTTAAAGTTCACATTCACCTAGCAATTTTGAGGTCACGAAAGTATCACCGCTAAAGAATTTGTCTTCAAGCCCTGCAACGTTGTCTATAACATTTTTCACGAAACCGTCTTCCTTCCGAGATTTCCTGGTGTATCCAATTTTTTTCAACACCCTGTATATTGCTGTTTTGTTCCTTCGACAGTCATCAACAAAGTTCTACGTTTTCAAAGTTATGAAAATTTAATTGCTCACATATGTCTGTTGGAAGCTTTGTCACCGTTTTATTCCTTACGTGATGTTCGTGAAGAAATTCAAATCCTGTGTACCGATATATTATTAGTGTTTCCAGAATTTTACTCAAACGTATATACTAAAATTATGCAATATTCAATAAAATAATATAATATATAAATATTTTTTTATTGAAAATTATTTGGAAAATTATTATAAAAATTGCCAATTACGTATATTGCCTATAGTGCAATAGAATACAAAAATTTGGAAATCTGAAAATCTGAAAATACGCTTTCCTTAGTTTTCTGAAAATTTTACTCAAAACCTGAATCATCGATTTATAACAATTGGTGCAATAGCGAGATACTTTTACAACAGCAGAAACCTAATCGTAGCTTGGGGAAGAATAATGTGAAAATTTAAATATACCCCATTCTTAGTTTTTCTAGATATTCGATTGAAATTGTTGAAATATAAAACGTTTGGTTACACTTACATATGGACTAAAACTGGAAATAAGCTTATACCATGTCGTAGACGAAATTTTAGAATCTGAAAATGACCCATCAGTTTTTCTGAAAAGTTTACTCAAGCCTGAATAAACGAAATTTACACTTGGTTCTTTGTCGAGATACTTTTACAATGTTAGAAAAATGGTTGCCAAAATTAGTGATATTTTAGACTAGGATAGAAGAATGGGGAAATTTATAAATACTCCATACTTCGTGTCTTCTGAAAATTCGTCTCAAACTGAATAATAGATTTATAATAATTTTTGTTACATCCAGATATTACACAAGGTGTTTCACAAAAAACTGTACGTGACTATGTTGGTAAACAAATTCCGAATCGAAAGTTTTAATACCTAAATGTTACAAAATGAAATGAAAAGAAGAAACGGCAGAAGGACCCCCATTGGTCGATAGCCAGTTAGGGATAATATCCGTAACAAATACAGTCACTACCACTACTGAAAAAAATAAATATATTAAAAAATTAAAAATAATTGTCCAGTTTACAGTTTTAACAGTTTTACAGTTTTTGACAGTTTTTTCTTTCCTATTTAGATACCCTATATTATAATAGCCACTGAGAAATTGGTTCGAAAATCGATATTAATGTGCAATTCTATTTTGCAGAATAAGAAAATGTTAAAATAATGAAAGCAGTCTTAGTTTTTTTTTTTTTTTTTTTCACTCTACAAACATATATATTTGCTTTGGTTACTTTGAAAACTCAATGATATAAATATTTTTTATCAAAAAATTATTTAGAATATTATTACAAAAATTGTCAAAAACGTAGATTGCCTATAGGGCAATAGAATAGGAAAATTTAGAAGTCTGAAAATATGCTTGCCTCGAGTTTTCTGAAAATTGTACTAAAAACCTGAATTATCGAATTATTATACTTGGTCCAATGACGTCCAATGACGAGATACTTTTACAAAAGTAGAAACCTAATTGTAGCTTTAAAAATACCCCACCGTTAGTTTTTCTAGAAATTCGATTCAAACTCTTAAATTATAAATCATTTAGTTACACATGGATATTACATTGTAATATCAATGAAAAAAATTGGTTCGCAAAAGAGGCATAATATACAATAAATGTACTTTGTACCTACATTGGAAAATACATGAAAATTTAAATATTGCTAGTTTTTCCATGATTTTTAGTAATTCACTAAACTTACGCAATAGTTAGTGAAATCTATAAAAAAAATCATCCAAAATGATTTAGAAAATTGTTGCTAACATTGCTGAAATCTAATATTTAGAATATAAGAAAGTAAAAATTTAATAACAACTCGACGTCTGTTGTTTTTTCTTTGGAAAATTCACTATATACGTTGAAAAATACTCTAAAATTTGAAAATACCCCATTGTTACTTTTTCCTGAATTTTCACTGATTCAGTAAAATAATTCAATATTCAATGAAATCTATAAAACAAATCATCGAAAATTATTTTGAACAATGTTTCTAAATTTGTTGAAATCTAATATTTATAAGGCGAGGGCCAATAGCCTTACCAAGACCCGTTATCTCTCTTAATATTTGGAATATAAAAATGTAAATATTTAATACCATCTCAACTTCTGCTTTTTTGTATAATTCGTTTTGTAGGTATGTACATTGAAATATACATGAAAATTTGAATATAGGTACCCCATTATTAGTTTTTCCAGAATATTCACTGATTTACTAAAATTAAATAGAATCAGGGAAATCTCGAAAAAAAAAACGAAAATTGTTGCTAAAATTTCTGAAATCTAATATTTAGATATAAAAATGCAACAAATTAATAACAATTCTATTTCTGTTTATTTATTATAATTATGACGAGATAATTTTAAAATTTAAAACAATAGTGGTTGCCCGATTTCTTTCGAGATAAGCGTCTAATGCCACATGTTTCTGGGGTTTGAACCCGGGATCTTCCGCTCCGCAGTAGCACAGCGCCCACAGAGCCCTGTTAATTTGTTGCTGTTCTTGACATTGAACTCAATTTGATTTCTTGACGACAAGATTGGTTTACATCCAATAATTGAATTCAAAATTTTGGGTTTATTGTCATGAACAATCTCACATAGGATTAGTGAATAATTTTGAAATCATCTTTGTTTACAGAGTGTGTAACAAGAAACAATATCTTGTTTGACACTATTGCGAAAATTTTGTTAAAAAGGGTCCACTCACATTTATCATTTTGTTGACGAATATTTCCAAAATATATTTATTTAATTTTAAATTCCGCTCCTTCTTAAATAGTAGCTTACTAACCCCAAGGTCGCGAGTTCGAATCCCAAGGTCGAGTTGTTGTAAGAGCATGTTCTGTTTTCAAATATTAATGTGCTGCTTTAGATGGTATAAATCGTCTGCACCAATAAAAGTAGGTAAACGCATTTTTTGTTTATAAGAGGTTTGTTAAATAATAACAGAGATAACTTGAAGTGTATTTACTCAAGTGGCACTCCTGCATTGATAATTGTGCATTTTATCCGTAAACACTTAACTGGAAAGCGTCAGGTAGGCGCAATGTCGGTTTAATTCCATAGGTAAATTTTTGTTCCGGCAGTACAAACAGCAATCAGCACTTTGGAATTTATCGTTTTTTAAGTATCCTCGTTCGGGCTGGCGTTTTCGTACGCAAGATGTATATGAAGATTTAATTATGACGTGTGAAGATTTATAGTGTTAAATCGGCTAGGAGAGCTACCACGTAGCGCTAATTATTTATGATACTGCGCCCAGACGTTAAACACCTCCTGGCCTGTTGTTGTAAAAATGATGTTAGATATCTTCGCGTGTGGGCGTAGCATTAACCAAGTTCATTGGTGTCAGCACCGATTCCTGGTGTGTTATTGACACCGAGTTAATAAAATCAGCATCAGCAAAAAATGATGCGTGGGGGCTGGCTTGCGCTGTTTGTCTAATGATGTTTAATTAAAATATAAATAGAGCGGGTTTAGCGTGATGTGTTTGCACGTTCAAATCTCTTTGTGTGCATCACATTCGAGTATTGAATTAATTGATAAACTTGTTGATACGCGTAATTAAATTTCATTGAAGGCAGCGAGCCCTGCCAGCTGGCAATAACGCCAGTTTATCGTCCGTTGTTAATTTTTGATGCCCCCATAATATATAGCATCTAGCAATAATCACACGGACTCCCAGGATTAAAATATGCATAAAAATCCATCACCTGGCCCTCGCATCCAGTTGCTTATTAATTCAGTCTCATCTCATTCTTCTCCGCTCTTCTTGCTGCATTTTAAGTGAGTTTCCCCCGAATTCTTTTCGTAATAATGGGAATTATTATTAATCGCCAGGGGAATACTTAAACAGTTCCATCCATTGTCGTCGCACCAACATTTGCATTGTCTGAGATCACAGACACACAGAACAGCTGACCGCGACGGTCATCTCGGGAACTGGTCCTCGGTCCATGCAGACTCCGCAGAACCGGTCTTCACGTGGGGACCGGCGAAGAACGGGAGCTCCTCGCCTAAAGACGCGGCACCGTAAATTACGATCCGCACCAGACGAAATTGTTTAAGACGTTACCAATTACACCGGCCCCGGATCTGTAATTTTAACACGAATTTAACTTTGAGCAAACACAATTACCATACAAACAGTATCACTTATAATTATTGCAGGACTTTTAAAGAGATTAAGTACTCCATTTGCTCCCAATCTGCAGTAAAACGGAATTCGTTTACATAAGAACTTTGGCTTGTTTGCTAAATAATTACACATTATTATATGAGAGCTGCTTGCTGCAAGCACCGCGCGAATTTCTTCATTTGAATCCACACTCGCATCAAGTCCAATAACGTTACATTATTATTACCGCATCAAAATAATAACTTTTCATACCACTCACTCTAATTGCAGACACAATGAAATTCCTGGATAATTTGCTATAATCTTAACAATAATACAACCTCTTTCCCTACGCAGATATAATAACTATATTTATAACTGAACTTAGTTATCATTAGTATAAGTTACTCAAGTTATTATATAAATGTTTATACTTCTTTGTACTTAATATATTTGAATAATAGTTATTTGTGTAACAAGGCACTAAAGTTTTGACTTAACTTTAGAAATAACAAAAATGTAATTGAACATTAATTAATTGTGTTTGAAATTGAAAAGCAAACACTATGAAAAAACAATTCAATATAATAGAAATATTCCAGAAAAACACTCCACAAAGCTTTAAAAGCACCAGAAATATCATTTGGACATTAATGAGTTTCATTGAGATTTAGATAAGAATGATTTATTGTGTGTGACTTGAATTTTCTAATTTTGGTGGTTTTCGTGGAGGGTGTTAGAGATTTACAACTTCAGAAATACCAAAAAAGTCATTGAACATTATGAAAAGCAAACATTATGAACGGTGCCAAATTTCTACAATTTCATTATTCTGTAATATCGATATGATTACATAAATGAATCTCCTCTGAAACATCATACAACGAAAAGTGAAAACGATTAAAAAAAACAGTCAAAACATATACTGAAATACCTAAAATATCATTGAACTTTATTGAATTTAATAAAGATCGCTTTAGTGAATATAACTTGCATTTTGAAAGTTAGGTTGTTTTGTGGTGGGTTTTGAAAATTTTAAGTCAAAAATTTATAGCACCCAATATAATTGTATACAATTTTGTTTAATTTTTTGTAGAGTGTGTCCTGAATTTTAATATATTTTAATAATAATTTCAATCATGAAAGGTTTTTAATCCAAATAATTCTGAAATAATTTGAATTAATTCATGTAGATTTCAGAATATATGAATTGAAATTTCTATATCGTTTCCCTTCTCATATTCAGAATATTTTTTATACAATTTTCAAATTGTATACTTGCACGAGGAATTCATCTGATATTTTATACAGTAAAATTTACTTCAGCCAATAATTCTCAAACTTTATAACAGTTTCACGAAAATTTCACAACCAAGTTATCAAAGAAGGTTCTATTGTGTAGAAGGACATGATGAAAAGTCTACAGCATTAAAAACTTTCTTGAAAATTCGACATATTAAAAAAAAATCTAGCAAATTGAGCAGTATTTTTTTTTTTCAAATTATTAATAATGACATACGAAATTAACGTTATGGAAATTCAGAAAGCTTACAAACTTAAATTATGAGTATCTTTAGTTAATAAATCTCAGTGTAGTTTGAAATTCCCCAGTGCATATATTTTGTTTTTATAATAATTTTAAAAGCATACAAATTTTTCATGAATATTCTGAAATCATTTAAAACAAGTCATGAAAACTACAAAACGTATGCATTAAAATGTCTACATTGCTTTCCTTTTCCCATTATTTACAATATTTTTTTACAGATATCATTTTACTAATTATGTACTTGTAGGTACATTAGCTACTTGTAGGTAGCAGTACATGAAATGTGAATACAAAACGTAGAAGAATTACTAAGTTCAGTCAAAAATTCTCAAACTATATAAAAGTTTCATAAAAATTACTGAAAAATCATGGAATTTCAAGTGGTATATAAAGAAATCAAATTCTATAGTATTAAACACATTTCCAGAAAGGCAACTTTTCAAATTTATATCCTGTATAGAAAGTACCTAAGGCCAAACTTACTATATATTTTTATTAGATTAATTTAACTTTAATCATAAGATGGAACACAAACAAGGAGCAACACAATTACAACCGGTAAAAGTTAGATCTGTCAAATGTCATAAGTTGCAGTTATGGAAAAAAATAATCAAAAATAGTTGCTCTCATAGAGAGTTGCTAATAGAGAATGTTGCATTTACGGGAGTTGCATTTATCGAATTTTTACTATAGTAAGCAATTTTATAAAATATTATAAAAAAATTAAGATTTTTTAGAAAATCAAAAATCAAAAAACGAAGGCTCGGAACTGAAGGCTCTGAAAAAAATCACGCAGATTATTTATACCCCAGAAAAACGTTGGGCAGGTTAGTTTTAAAAAATAAAATGACAGTTTAGATTTTTTGTTTTGTTTTGTTACTAAGGGTCGATTTTATTAACCAGGTTTTTAATTTTGGATATTAAATTGTAATTACGGTAAAAATATTACGATTTTACCCCTAATTTGTGGGTAATTCACTTTCTTAATCCTAATCCAAGATGGTATAAGCACAACTGGTTATAGTCTCATTGGTACCATAATTAGTACACAAATCCTTAGCCGTAGAGAAAAAGTGCAAGTTAATTATTGACGGCCATTGTTCTATAATAAATCCTCAAATAATCCTCTCATTGAAGAAAATAATCATTGGAAATGGGACTGTATCAAAAATGCAGAGACAAGTTGGGGTGAGCACAAAAAGACGATAAATTTTCAAAACATGCCAAAAGGACCATAATCATTGTGGTGATAGAGCATAAGCTGCAAATATTCATGATTCTATTCGAACAAGTGCGAAAACTATCAATCACAAAAATTCAAGTGCTTCAGTAGGATGCTCAAGCGGGCAATTTAAGATATAAGAAATAATATAACGACTGGTCCCACGCACTGTAAAGACATTCAGTTCATTGAAGAATATTCGAAATCGAGCAAACATGAAGACACTTCGATTCCGCCTCACTTTGATTCCGCCCTCAAAGAAAAACTCATTCGAAATTTTTGTCAAAATCTTAACCATAATAAACTTTTAGAACTGTCCCTCTTATATTTGATGTGTGACAATTTGACAGAATGGCAGTCGTCTTATAAAAATTGACAGCTCCTTCATAAAAAATAACATCTGTGTTATAAAAACTGTCAGATGACTTCAACAATTAAGAGATATCTGGAAATAAGTTGACATGTCTTCCACAAATAACAGAAATCAACACTTATGGCAAAATTAAAATTATTTATTTTTGATAACATTTTGAGAATATCTCTTGAAACCATTATCTTAAACGAGGCAAACATGAAAAAGGCAGAGGATCAATTGAATACAGTTTAAATAATCCTACTTTTATAGTCATATAATGATAGTTCTCAGTCATACATTGACAGATGCAGCTATAAAGTTGTCGTGTGTCATCAATCTATTGAGCACATGCAGTAAGATTTTCACATCTGACATTTAGAACGGCTCGCATTTAAAATGCCTTCCTTAAAAAAAGGCAAAAAATACAGTTGCTTACTGAAATTGGTGTATATCTTATTAAAGACATATTCTGTAATAAAAGAGACAATTATATTCAAGTCGCAGAATCCCTAACTATTTAGTTTGAAGAGCTGTTATAGCTGTTATATAGCGTTTCCACGAAGTTACCTTTTTTCAGGCACTTTATTAAAACTTTAATTGGACATTTAAAATTACACAAACATTCGAAAAAAATTGTTAGAAAAAATTATTGGAAATAAGACTATAATAATACAGACAAGAAGTGATGGATTTTGTCTTTTTTATCTTAAAAAATCAATTAATTTTGTAAAAATATTCGCGATAATGCTATATTCCTGATATATAATATAGTTACGATATTAACATGATTACTTTACTTCAAGTTTTAATTAAGTGGTAAGTTGTTAAATTTGTGTTCCGCAAAACTGTTCTTTATACAATATCTCTACCTAATTCTATAACTAAAGGCAAGATAGTAAAAAAAATAAAAATTGTTTTGACACGTTTTGACATTTTAATAATTTTAGGTTCATTTTTTACTTTTATAAAATTATTTTTCAAACGTCTGTTAGTAGGTATACACCGAGGGAGATAAATGCATTAATCAGTGAAATAATTTTCAATTACTTCATAATTAAAACTCCCTAGGGAGATTTTTTTTTGTGTGTGTATACTTACGATATTAACATGATTACTTTACTTTACAAGTTTTCGTTAAGTGTTAAGTTGTTAATTTTTGTATTCCACAAACTGTTTTTTATACAATATCTCTACCTAATTCTATAACTAAAGGCAAGATACTAAAATTAAATAAATGGCTCGTTTTGACATTTTAGTAGTTTTACGTTTATTTTTTAGTTTTATAAAATCATATTCCAAAAGTCTGTTAGTATATTATACACCGAGGTAGAGAAATGCATTAATCAGTGCAACAATTTCCATTTACTTCATAATCAAAACTCCCTAGTTTTGTATTGTACAAAACAGTTCTGCATACAATATCTCTAAAAACACTTTTTGGCATTTAGATGCTTTTAGGATTATTTTTAACTTTTATAATTTTGTTTTCTTCAATTGTCTCTTATTAGTAAATTATACACTAAGGCAGAGAAATGCATTAGTCAATGCGTCAATTCATTCATTAACTTTATAATGAAAAGTCCCGAGGGAGTTTAATAAAAATGTTTTTGTATCGTTTCCATAACAAAAATATAATAAAAATCAATTGATGCATTGTGTTATAGCAGATTTGTTATTAAATATTAGTGTGTTTGCGTATGTGTTATTGTGTTTGTATTAACATTGTGTTTGCATTATTGCATTACGATATAAACTCCGCAGTGGTATATGCACTATTTGTAAATTTATTATTATTATAATTATATTTGCTACCATGGCTAAAAAATATTTATCCGTCGCGACAAATTAGTAAAATGTGTTTAACGTTACAAGTTACAGACGTTAAAGCACTGAAGCCAAGCTTGCAGAATAATTAACAGCATGCTACTTAAGGGGATGAAAAAAGGACTCGGCGGCTGAAAAATTATTTTTCAGCCAACCGCGGCTCTTTAGCAAGTTACGAGCTGTTTTTCGACTCGCCGAGCGAAAATAAATCTAAATTATAACCTCTTATCCAGTTAGACTTTGCAAGACTTAATCGGATTGATCAAGATTTATATCTGGCCGAAGTTTATTGCGTAACGCTTGCAAGTACACTTTCCGGGCCCTTCCAGAGATAAATTTCAATAACCCGATTATTATATTTATTCCGCGACGAGGTGCAATTACTTTGGGCTCCGGAATCGCCATCCGTATCTCTGCTTATGTTTGTAATTTGGCGAAGAGTTTTCAAAGGTGTGTCGCTGTCATCGATTTTGAGGGCTGATTATTATGATAAACTCGAAGCTCAACGTGGGTAATTGGAGGCTTTGCGTACTCGGTTATGAAATTATCGTGTTGTTTAATATTTCGCTTCACTTTAATTTTTTCCACGGAGGAAACCAACATTACAAAAACATTCAATCAGATACTGATACTTAATCTGGTGCACTTTCATTACTGAATATTTAGCTTCTTTTTCTGTTTCGTCACCATTACTGCATTTATAAAAAAACCTTCCTGCCATAAATTATCGATAGAAGAATTGCGTCATCATCGTCTACGTAAATAAAACTTATTATGTTCTTTATGTACATTACATATAGTAGCTCATTCCTGCACTAGTGATGTAATGAACTAATTACAGAACGCATTTTATGTACACAAGCAGACGTTTTACATTTCTTATGCCCGGTTGCATAAACGCGAGTTAAATATGAACTCGGGGTTATCAATTTAACTTGGGGTTAACCTCAAAAATGACTTACACCAGATCTGAAATAATACATAAAATGCAAGTTATACGAACATGATTCATTCACAAGTGACCCGTTTTATTTAATCCAAGGGGTTTTGTTGCTAGACGTTACTCCACATCATCTAATTTTGATACTACTGATTCGAAACGTCACTCTAACATAAATATAACTCAAGGTTACATAACCCGAGTTAAAACAATGTTGATGCAAGCGGGCATTAAAGATTTTTATTATATTTCATGTAAAAAATATGTAATATCAAGTCAAAAATGATTGCTATAAAACTTTAAGCAGTGTTAGACAATATGTTACATGTGGGGCAAAAGTGTATTATATAGTCGTCCCGTCGGGAGCTGACAGTGACTCATCGCTCCATATTGCAGGAATTCGACATACGTTTCTTATTACATTTCATCATACGAATGAGCATAGAAAACGGGATTCTTTCTCCGTATAAACCATGAGTCATTGTCAGCTCTTGGCGAGAAGGCTAACAATTGTGTTCTGATACGACTCGGTCTATATCCTCGTTGTGCATTTCTTCGCTCTCACATACCGGGCTTTTTTTCGTTATTACACATATCATTGATAATGTATAACTGGTTGCCTGCATCTACCCGCAAGGAATTTCCTATGTGCAATTCTAAAAATAAATAATCAACTCATTAGCGGCGTCGGTGCAGGCAATTGTCAATTTTGGCATATGTTACACAGAGAGGTTATGTTTGTGTAAATAAAGGAATCAGAAATATTACTTTATTGATACAAACATAACCTATCAGCGGCGTTGGTGCAGGCAACTGTCAATTTTGGCATATGTTACACAGAGAGGTTATGTTTGTAACCTCATTACATTATCACACATACATCATATCATACACATACATATCATATTATAACAATAAAATATACGTATCAGGCTAAAACAAAACATGGATGGGTTATACATAAATTTATCTGATGACTACTATCCCAAAATTTTCTGCGCTAATCTAAAGGGTATATTAGTTATAATTAGTTATTAAATTTACCGGGCGGTCATCTTACGCGCTTGCTTGATATCGCATATATCCAGGGTTCGAATCCGAATGTAAAACCATCGTCTATATTCAAATACATATTCAAACCTCATTGTGTCCAACAGCAGTAAAATCCAAATAACAAATATTTGGAGTCTTGCAGTCTCTGTTTAACTTTAGTCGTTGGTTAAATACCATGCTGTAATAGTATACAAGACAATTAGGCGTCGACAAGAATTAATCAAAGACTGTACGAAGGGTCTTAACTATTGTGAAAGCATAGGTAAATACAATTCCCGATTACACACCTTTACAGTAACATGCAAACATTTTACAATTAGTAGAATTTAGCATACGATATCTGTACTAATATGTATTTGCTGGTTATTCTAACATCTCGTATATTTAGTCCTTGAAGGCATGCGTGTGTACTTGGTAAGCAGCCTATTGTTGAGGCTAGGTTTGAAGTATTCTTAGTAGTATTTCTAATATAACGTACACTTTTCTAGCCCGCTGTCGATAAACTGTATTTATCGAGTGTGTTTATAAAGTTGCTAGTCTGTGTAGTAGCTGTTCATAAAGCAGGTTTTTTTAGTAGTTCCTTGATAGTTTTTAATGTTGCCATATCAGGTTACCAAAACCTAGCCGTTCATTTCTTTCTCGTTGCAGGAGCTAGCCAAATCGAAAACGCAATAAAGATTGCTAGTTCATCACGGAGGATTGATACTCATTAGTTGCTAGAGCTTCAAAATTATTCCAAGTTATACTGACGCAGCGTTAGACTGGAGAAACACCTACTAGTAAGTCAAATTCAGTTACTTACTCAGTAAAACTAGACACACTTGTATGTATTCCGGAATATTGCGGATTTCTGGCAATTTAGAATTTCCTTTCGGATGGTAGTTTTGGTGAATTATCCAGTCATTTGCAAGCACTCTGTATTTGTAGTTTCACACATGTAGGTACTCTAATGAGATTGTGCTTGAAGAGCAATCAATTCAATGTCGCTTTGATTACTTTAAGAACTATAGGATAATAATTGCAATATTCATGTAATGAATTTGCCATTTTCGTATTTGTTTTAAAATCAATCAATAAACAATGATTTAAATAATAATTATGATAATTAGCGCATAATTAAAAATCAAAATAAGTCATCGTATTTTAAGTAATATAAGGTGCCTTTAAGTAACTGTTGATATACTTTTTTTGCAGTGATATATTTTATTATAAATGTTTATTGCATTGAATTACGATGTAAATAATTGTACGTACAGTAATTAGCCATAGCAGTGGTATATGCTGCACTTCAATAAACGCATAAACAACACACAACATTTGCACACGAAGCTTCTGCAATTTCCAGGGTATTGATTTTAATCAGTGAAATCCGATAACCAAATACACCATGAAACAAATCACACGTCAGCGTATAGATTCGAAATAGAGGAACCTGATTTCAGTTGCTCGTGTCGATCATTATTACTATTAATCGTATCGCTTCACATTTGTACACGCCGCAATGGAGCACAAAATGAAAGACGAATAATCGATAGCGAAAACACTTTACCAATGCGTATTGCAGCACAGCGATAACAGCGTTTCTGTGTTGAATATTATCCCCAAATTTTTCATGCTAATGAGATTATTATTGACTCTGAACGATGGGCGCTCTTATTACGACAATAAATTACGCCCAATATTTTGTTTGTAGGGCTAAAATAGAGCGGCAATCAGAATCGTGCTCGAAAGCATTAACGAAATGCACGTGCGTTTGCGGGGAAATAAAGTGAGAGCTGTAATTTGTCAAAGTTGCTTAAACATTTATTTGTTTTCTAATGGTTAATAGTTGTTAGTTTTCGCCCCAACAGCGGCCCTCATAATAATCACCCCTAGTTTTTGGATGCCAGAAGACTTAACACTTTCATTACCACCCCAATCGCGGTGGGTTCGTATTCCTTCCCACGAATTACCCCAGACAATCATTAGGTTTTCCTCGCCACGGCCGTTATATTTAGGCGGCCCCAGAAAATAAGCTAGAGTAAGTAAGCCCAAGGTAACTATCACATCCAATCGTCATTTGGCTGAAGTTCTTTTATTCAGAGTTCAGAGCGCGTATTTTTAGATGTTTTAAAATAAGCGCAACTTTTCAAATGTACCCACAATGTGGCCATCCCGCAATCTCGGTCTCTTGTGGATTTAAAATTTGTTGAATGAAAGCCTCCCACGGCGCGGATTTAGCGCGGTTTGATTGTTTAAAATTAATCCGACATTGGCTAATAAAATACGGGCGACGCCGACGGCGTGTGTGTTTGAATATAATGCGGAGTTTTATCCCGAAATTTACTACAAGATTAATCCATGCAAGGCTACGTGTTATCCTGTACTCACTCGTGTCCTGTAGGGAGTAGAACCCATGTCACTATCTCATCTACGGGGTGCGAAGGACAAGTAACCTACATCACAAATTACTGTAGGAATAGTTTACATAGCCTGAGTGCGCGGACAATGACACGATCATCTGCAAATAGATAGTGCGTTATCTAACTTATTTTACAAGCCTTGCGAATGTCGACAGATGCAGTTTGCGTCCCTCTGTACATACAGATATCGGCTGTCACGTTTATAATCGCGCGACCTAATAAAAAAATAGCGTTTCAGCGTTAGTAAATTTCTTACAGATTTATCCAGGCGGTTTTCAGAATTTTTACTTCGTTCGTGTACATAGGATAAAAAAATGTTCGCTTGAAAACTTTCGAATTCCAGATATCTATTGCATGAAGATCTCCTAGTTCTATAATAGTCGTATAAGAGTCCTATAATTTTTGGTAATCTTTGAGGACAAAATAAAGGACTCAATAATTAATAATATATTGTGTGGTTAGTAGAGGAAATAATATAATCCCGGCCGATGCGGTTATTAATGTCCGAGGAGTAAGCCGAGGACTTCAAGCTGATGAGGCCGAGAAGACATTTTATGTAGTACCACACATTGTTTTTCTCCCATTGCAATGTTTTTGCAAATTTATCTTACGAAAATTGTCGCAAAAGTAAAGAACTTTAGAAATGCATTGTCACCGATACCATTTATGTTTTGCATTCAAACACATAGTATTGCCTGTCAGTTTCCCGTCCAGTTTCGTAAAAATATGGAAGACGAAGAAGAATGTATTTCCTGTACACCTAAAAAAAATGCATTCCCGGCCTAGGCTAGCAATAAAAATATTGTAGTTCAGTTATTTCTCCGTTACATAGTAACCGTCATCAGTAGGCTCAGGAGAGTTATGCACTAAAAACCCCCAAAATATGCATGCAAATATGCACTAAAAATGTGAAAATATGCACTTAAATATGCACTAAAAATGTTGAAAATATGCACTAAAAATGTTGAAAATATGCACTTAAAATTCTGAAAGTTGGAAAGCCCTGAAAATTTTACAGAGCATACATTTCGAAGGTCGAGTGCTACTATGTTGGCCAATAAAGGTGTGACCTCCTCACATTATAGCAAATTGGAGGTTGGAAATCCTCATTGGAATCCGAACAATATGTCGAAGAATCGCAAGAAATACACAAATTGCCATTTTAGCAGGTATAAAGTCCATTAGGCAAATCTAGATCGTAAAATTTTGGGTCCATAATTGATTTCCAAGAAATGCAGATTTTCTTGTATTTATCAATATTAGTTGACAATTATGTACGTAGGTAATTAAGGCCTCCACCCTTCAGATAGTTCAGTTTCAGTTTTCAGGAGCTGCGAATTTGCAAATTTCTAAGAAAGTATTAAGTACTTAAAAAACCTACCCAAACATGGCTTACACGCTTCAAATAATTCAGTTTCAGTTTTCAGGAGCTGCAAATTTGCAAATTTCTCAGAAAGTATTAAGTACCCTACCTACCAAAATATGGCTTTTGGACCAAAAATGTTGAAAATATGCATTTAATCAACAAAAAAAATCAAAATATGCATTTATCCTTAATATTGGCAAAAATATGAAATTGCATTTGAACATATGCAAATGCATAACTATCCTAAGCTTAGTCATCACTATCGGATTCGTCCATTTTGTGGAGTGCATATAGGCCAACAAACGACTGTTCGTAGGTGTACGGGAGAAAAATGAAATTTTGTAATCATGCTTCGTAGAGCAATCTAGACTTGAAAAAGATTTTGGACAAAGCAGAAGTTTAAAATTTTCTGCTGCATTTTGTAAACGAACATAAACTATGAAAATAATCTCGTCCAAAATGGCATATATTTCTTCCATCTGAATATTTTACAGGGCTCCGAGTATAGCTAGACATTTTATACTGACATGTCGTGTATTAATGTTTTTCTGAAACCCCAAATTTTAATAAAAAATAATATGCAATAAATTGAACGGGCGATTTTCTACGTATCTATCTAGCTGTATGTTCCCCTGTTTCTAAGGAAACATAAACACATAATATCGTCGGCTTACAATAAAAAACAGCCAAAAATGTTGCCATGAAATATTGTAAAGTTCGTTTAGAATTTGCAAACAAAATCTGCTTATTTTTGAATGTGCGCATTCAAATACTTCATTTTCAAGTCTTGTATTGTGTGTCTATTTATTTTGTGCTGCAGATAGTTACCAAAACCGCGAGATTTTTTTGAATTATTTTTATAATGTAATGAATTTTTTTCAGATTATTATAAAAAATTGTATTGCTTTCTTCATTTTGCAACTTTTGGGATTTTGCGCTTTCTCTCTAAAATTGTGTGCCACTCACTGATATCTGCAACTTTGAGCAATTTGCGATTTATTTTTTGTGATTATTTTTTTCATATTAAGTAAAATGCTGTTTCAAGTACTGATTTTTTATATCCGGCATTCTGCCCTAATTACCCTATACCATTAAAATGGTAAATGGGGATTTGATGATATATATTCTGCCCTAATTGACTTGTAGCTGAAAATATGTATAGGCAAATACAATAACGTTAGTGTGCCAATTTCTTAAAGGAAAGGTAATTTGTCATTCCCACTGTTGACTAACTCCCACTGTAACTAAAAACTTATTCAGTTTGAACTCTTTATTATCTTCCTGTTTATTTTCACTTATAATTACTCGAGAGCTTTTTTTTATCGAAATAAACTTGACATTTCAATGATAATTTTGTTACCTGGCAATTTAACGAAAATAACTTTTAAAAAATGTCGTGTCAGTAGGACGAGTAATTGTTTCTGTCAGTTTTTCACTCGTCCCACGGACTCGTCATTTTTTCTGGCAGTTTTTTGAGTCAAATCTCCTAAAGGCAACAAAACTCAAATTATAAATGTCAAGTTTACTTCAACCCAAAAAAGCTTGAGTGTGATTCGTTAAGACAATTTAATGAATACGTAAATAACTAAATTAACAAATACGGTGTAAATTGTTGATCTTTCTTCAACGAGTTCATTTTTTTTTCACACAGAACAGCGTAAATTATCGCCAAATTGACGTAGTTGAATTCACAATATGGCGAGGCACATTATTTTTGATGTCTTTTTCGATTTCTCCAATCGAAGGCTCTCAAAATCGCGACATTTTCACAGATTAGATACATTTCTGAGAGATTTTTTTTGTCGAAGTAAACTTGACATTTCAATGATAATTTTGTTGCCTGGCAATTTAACCAAAAAAACTTCCTTTCAAAAAATTACGAGCCCGTAGGACGAGTAATTTTTTCTGGCAGTTTTTTTCAGTTAAGTTTCCTAAAGGCAACAAACTCAAATTATAAATGTCAAGTTTACTTCGACCCAAAAAATAAGCTTGAGTGTAATTCGATAAGACAATTTAATGAATACGTAAATCACTAAATTAACAAATAAGGTGTAAATTGTTGATCTTTCTTCAACGAGTTCATTTTTGTTTTCATACAGAACAGCGTAAATTATCGCCAAATTGAGGTAGTGGAATTCACAGTATTGCGAGGCACATTATTGTTAATTGCTTTTTAATTTTTTTCCAATCGAAGACTCCAAATCGCGACATTTTCACAGATTAGATACATTTCTCACAACGCAAGTTTGAGAAAAAATTGTTCACAATATTGGTTGTCATGCCAGGGTTGCTAGAGATCGATGATGCAGACCTGCTAGAATCAGACGCTTTCAGACGTTAGGTTCCATTTTGTCGCTGGAAAAGTTAGGGCAAGCTGTTTTCGCTGTCATAATGACAAAAACACCTTTGTTACGGGATTTTTAGTGTATGAATTACATTGTCTACAGAAAATATTTATCAAAAGTAAGATTTTCGTGATTCTCGTTTTTTATTTTTTTTATTTCTTAAATTTTGTCTGTTTTTTTTTTGTTAAATGTCTATTTTAAAGGTCAAAAATGTCTTCTATTGCTTTCTGCAACTGTTAGCCATTAGTATTTACTTTCTGAAGTTGAGTGGCATTTACGTTTTGCAACTTGAGTGATCATTTTGCTTAAACGTATAAAATTGTTTCGAATTTGTTTCTAAGTGCCAATCTGGCACTATTGTTTAAAAAATCAAATATATTTTACTTTTTTTGCTACTTTCCTATTTTTCAATAGTTTGCATGGGGGTAGATTGACCTGATGTGTACTAGTTTTTATGGCATTGAAGAAATCATTGATAGTTTCTCTTAGAAATTTGTTCATTGAAACAGAAATTTGAAATTGATTTGGAAACAACAGTTATGTGCACTGCAATTTATTGTAATATACAAATCGATGGATTAACGTGCGCAATTATTTAATAATGTATTCGTTATTGTGCCATTTAACCTGCTTTTGTTAATAAGACGTTTATTAATTATCATATACAGGTATAATTAGCATCATTTGGAATCTACGATGTAATTTGCCTTGGCTTGTAAGTGAAGCAAGATTGACTTCAATTAAATTGTAGAGGTGAATTGGTTTCAGTTACCTTACGTGACGCATTTGTGTGCATGTCCGTTGCAGCAAATACAAGTCGTATAAAACGGGGCAAAATCGATTTGACTTTATGACTGTTTAAAGCTAAATAAATAACAATAAAGATAGCGGCATTACACACGCTGAAGCATAATGGCATATGCTGCAATTATATTCGTATTGTTTTAATTCCGGGCTTTGAATCTGTCATTCCTGTTTTTGTTGCCTCTCATAATCCTAGGTATTCGGATTAATGCGAATGTCGACGGATTGTTCTGTAGTTAAATGAACTGACATATATTATTCATAACCGCCGGTGGTAGATATGACAGCGCGCTGTGCAGAACGATGAATATTATTTTGTTGCCCCGTGTAGGACTTTGTGTGTGTCGGTATGTTTGTGTCTATACATCATCATCGTAATGCACTTCGTCTGGATTCCGTTCGCATTCGACTCGCTCCGACAGCCGCGCAAAAATCACTTAACATAACAGCATTAATGGGATTTATACCATTTCGCGTTTCCGAGCAGCGAGCTGCGAGCTAATTACTGGGTATTATGAAAAAATTCGAACGTCATGAATACAATTACTAGGAAAATTAAACGGGCACTTAATCCCTCCTCATGCAACTTTGATATTGTGCTCCAGTAATGCATTTTGCGATTTTATCATCGGGCTGGGGGACGCTAGAAACTACCTACACGCCTAGTTATAAAGCAGGATCCCAATTTTCACCCGCATAAATCGGATCGTAAATGCACAGCTTCCTTGAGTTGCTTTAATAACCCCCACATAACCTTAATTAAATGGATTTTGTAAATCACCACCGATAATTGCCATTTAGCGCATGGCGACAATAACTGGGGCACAGTATATGAGGAAGTGACTAGTGAACGCACTTTCTATGATGGCTCGTAAATTCTGATCCACGCTGGAAAAACCAATGAACTCCCATTGCGTTATAAATATAAACTTCCTCCAGTCTCCGGGAAATATATAGCCACCACAGTGTATTGATTTTATTGGCAGGCAATTATTCTCCAAGTAATGACCTTTGTTATAAGTCAAAGTTTTACAATACCAAAAGTTGTATCCGATACATTTACAAATAAAATGCTGTTAATGGAAATCAAACGTACAAAATCAACAGGAAATATTTAAATTCTTACATTGCAAGTGGAATGCTTAAAACAAAACAATAAGTATTTTATTCACCTAGCTGCTTTTACAAATGTGATAAATCAGTCAATGAGAAACAGAAGACAAAAAAAACAAAAAATAGTATAACATTCAGAAACAAATACATGGTACACATTTTGACATAACAGTTTAAAAATGACACACTGAAATAATTATAGATCATCACAGATGAATTCAGTCACAGTATAATGCTCCTTATCTATCAAAAATTGTTTTAGTATGGTTTCAAATTTGTAGACGTTAGTTGTATGTTCTATATAAGAAGGTAGTTTGTTACATAGGTTTAGGCAATTGTAGAACTTCCAAATAGTTTAGTCCTGTGAATAGGATTACGTAACATTGTGCAGTGCCTTGTACGATATTGGTGTAAATCATAACTTGGAGTAAATTTGCAAATATTACTAAAAAAACAAGCCCCCAAATATTGAGGGCTTGTTTTGTTACTATCGCTTTCATGCGGATTGATGTTCGTTAAGATGACCGATTCCGTTCCATAATGTGTTGAAAAAAAGCCATTAACATTTTTTGGCCAGGTATTTGGATTATGGATGAAATCGGCAAACACTGCAGGCACGGACACTTTGAAGGAGCTATATTCCTCTGGACGTTTCGACCTTAGTTGTTCCAGTTTAAAATTGTAGATTTGTTTAGAGCTAAGGAATGCATCTAATTCCTTTTCTAGTGCAGATGGATGGAGATTGTACACGTGGTTGTACATGTACAATTTCCAATATCCAATCTCCTTTTAGTTTTGTATCCTTAGGGCCGGTTCCATATTATCACAGAAAAGTCTCCTTTATGTAAAGCTTACTTAATAGAAAAGTCGACTTTAAACTCGGTTTCTCTTCGATATGATAGAAAGACACTTTTTTGTAAAGTGGCGTTTAAATATCAATTATGGAACACGTTACAGTACTTAAAGGCGCCTTTTAAACGAAACTTTAATACCATTATGGAACCGGCCGTTAGAGGTACCCGATACCGTATTATTTCTCTGTGGTCGACGTCCTTTGCTGGGCAATCCACTTTTCATTTACATCTTCACATTTAGATTTATCAATATTAGCGGAACTTGCGCCTATATTTACATCTGTCTGTCGCGACAGGTTTTTATTAGAATTGATTTGGTTTTTTCTCAGTGGTGAGTTTTTGCGTCTTCTCACCTCCACGAATCTGCCAGACGAGATATCTGGCTCAACAATTCCCTTATCTTTGGTTTGATTTTTGTGCGACATATCGACACCATGCGATACTACTGGAAAGCAAGGATCCAGAACTATACGTATTTTGCTTTGGTTTGCGTCAACGCTGGTTTTGCAGGTTCCTATTTCTGGTTCACTAGGTTTCTGTTTTTTATTTTGTTCTTGACAGTTGATTTCTAAAATACGACCACCTTGAAGGTTAGTTATTTTCTCATTCATTAATCTAAACTTATCATTCATTTCACTAACAAGTTTCTGTAGCAGACCGAGTATTTTCGCTTGTCAGTTCATTTTCATGTACACAATTTAAGTATTCCGTACGGTTTAGGGTTATGTTGTCTTTATCAAAACAATATGGACATACCCAGTCATAATCATCCTTTGTGGACATCAGCTCACTATTTACACCTATTTCACACTTGGTGTGGCATATTGCAAAGCAACTGGATCACTGATTCCATTTACAGTTTTTTTTCCCTGCATACCCCTGCAGATTTATAGCGTGGCCCGCCATATTGAAACTCGAACGGTTTGGTCCGCTGTAGTCTTCTGGTCAAATCATCGTAGTAACGCCATTGGTGCATAAATAGCTAACCAATTTTTATCTGATCTGATCTGATATGATCTTTCTTCAAGATCAAAGTTGTTAATATGAATTAGTCGGAAATTTTAACCTCTTTTGGTAGACTTGGTAGATTATAACGTCAATGCACCTGTTATAGATTATTTGTTTGCTAAATAAAGTCTTTTCGAACTTAAATTTAAAAATTATAATTTTGTCTTGACTAGTCTAGAGATCTTAAGTCATCCACTGATCATTTTCGTTCTCATTTTGAGAAATAATTCGAAGTTTTTTGCTAATAATTGAACGTAATAATATATCGGATTGAGATCGTTGTAGAAACTAGCTTTTAATATCTCGTGCGTCGTTAAAAACTATTTTTTTCTCTCAAACTTCTCTTCTTTTCAAACCTTCAAATAACTATTCGTAAGATGATTGTTGCTTGGATTTTTTTTGCTTGATGAGTCGTACTATTTTTTCCCCTCAAACTTATTTTCTTTTCAATCCTTCAAATAACTAGTCGTAAAATATTTGTTGCTTGGATTTTTTTTCCTCAAATTTCTTTTCTTTTCAAACCTTCAAATAACTATTCGAAAGATGATTGTTGCTTGGAAAGTTTTTTTGCTTTTGATGAGTCGTAGAAAATTTGAAATTTTGACTTTCAGAGAAATATTGTTTGTTCGATTCAAAATAAATTTAATCATCCATGTACTACAAGCAAGATTGTAACGGTGTCTTGTCGGTTTTGTGAAAAATCTATTTCCCTTGATTATTATTAATTTTTCGCATATAATAATTTTTCATCTGATTAGATCTGCTTTGATATGATATGATCTTTCTTCAAGATCAAAATTGTTAATATGAATTAGTCGGAAATTTCAACCTCTTTTGGTAGACTTGGTAGATTATAACGATCAAAGCACCTATTATCGATTATTTGTTAGCTAAATAAAGTCTTTTCGAGGGTAAATTAAAAAAATATATATTTTGAATTGACTGGTCTAAAAATCCTAAGTCATCTACTGATCATTTTCGTTCTCATTTTAAAAAATAATTCGAAGTGTTTTGCTGAAAATAATTGAACGTAATTATATGCCAGATTGAGATGGTTGTAGAAAGTAGCTTTTAATACCTTATGCGTCGTTAGAAACTTTTTTTTCAAACTTCTCTTGTCAAACCTTCAAAAAACTATTCGTAAGATGATTATTGCTTGGATTTTTTCCTTGACGATTCGTACTATTTTTTTCTCTCTCAAACTTCTCTTCGTTTTAAACCTTCAAATAACTAATCGTTAGATGATTGTTGCTTGGAAGTTTTTTCCTTGATGAGTCGTAAAAGAACTGAAATTTTGACTTGCGAGAAATATTGTTTATTCGATTCAAAATAAATTAAATCATGTATGTACTAGAAGCATGATTGTGGTGTCTTGACGGTTTTGTGAAAAAATCTATTTCTCTTGATTATCATTCATTTTTGAGCAATGGGATGTTGTTGAATATAACACAGTGATTCTTCTTGAGTTCAAACAAATTTGAAATTTCAGCAAATGCAATTTGCTTTGCCTATTATAAATTGTATCTGAAATGTTTACTTTCTGCATATCTCCAAAGGGCAAAGTATTGTTTTCGTGATAATTTTCAAATTCGTGATTTCAATGCTTTATTGAAAAATATATGACTGCGTCACATTTGGGTATAGATGTGTGTTGTGAGAACTTTTTTGATACTCATTACGTTTTCGTGATAATTTTGAAATTCATGATTTCAATCCTTTATTGAAAAATATTTGACTGCGTCTACATTTGGGTATAGATGTGTGTTGTGAGAAATTTTTTTGCACGCGATGAGTCAAAAACTGCTTGATAACTAAATCAAAATTTGGAACTCTAGATTTAATTTTTTTATATCGACAACTAGAAAAGCACATATTTACTGCATGATTTAGTTATTTCATTTATATCAGATAAATATTTGTCAATATGGTAGTCAACTGGTTTACAGGGGTATATTTCGAGATTGTATTCTAATACTTCTTCTCTCTTCAGAATACTTGTCTAGAAGAAAATTGTTCAGCTCTTCAGCCAGTATTTTCTATGTACGGCATTTTATAGAAAAAATGCATATCTTTGAAGAAAAGAAAAACAGTCCCATCACTAAAAAAATACATCAACATTTTTGTCTAGCGTTAGCCTTAACGAAAAAAAAAATCCCAAAAAATTTAATTTTCTCATCCATAATGACTGAATATAATTTGAATTTCACCTCACAATAAACATAATCGAATCATCCTTGAACACATTCTACGCTTGACGGTTAGGTTAGGTTAGTTACCCTGTTGAAATTATTTTGATATTTTTGTTGGCCTAAATTTTGTTGTTGCTGATTTTCTCATCTGATATGATCTTTCTTCAAGATCAAAATTGTTAATTTGAAGTAGTCGGAAATTTCAACCTTTTTTGGTAGACTTGGTTGATTATAATGATCAATGCACATATTATGGATTATATGTTAGCTAAATAAAGTCTTTCCGAGCGTAAATTTAAAATTTTTAATTTTGCCATGATTAGTCTAGAGATCCTAAGTCATCTACTGATCATTTTCGTTCTCATTTTGAGAAATAATTCGAAGTGTTTTGCTGAAAATAATTGAACGTAAATAATATATCGGATTGAGATGGGTGTAGAAAGTAGCTTTTAATACATTGTGCGTCGTTAGAAACTATTTTTTTCTTCTCAAAGTTTTCTTTGTAAACCTTCAAATATGTATCTATTTGTAAGATGATTGTTGCTTGGATTTTTTTTTTGCTTTGATGAGTCGTACTATTTTTTTTTTCTCAACTTCTCTTTTTTTTTTTTAAACCTTCAAATAATTATTCGTAAGATGATTGTCGCTTGGAAAGTTTTTTCCTTGATGAGTCGTTAAAGAACTGAAATTTTGTTCCGCTCTTCAGCCAGTATTTTCTCTGTGCGACATTTTATAGCAAAAAAGGCACATATTTGAAGAGAAAAAATATACCATCACTTAATAAAAATACATCAACCTTTTTGTCTAGCTTTAGCCTTAAACGAAAAAAATATTTCTCAAAAAATGTAATTTTCCCATCCATATTGGCTGAAGAAGATTTGAATTTTACCTCACTATAAACATAATCGTATCATCCTTGAACACATTTTACGCTTGCCAGTTAGGTTAGGTTAGTAACCTTACACTGTTGAAATTTTGTAAATTTAATGTTTTTGATATTTTAGTGGACCCTGTTTTTTTTTGCTGATCTTAACTCCTTTTTTATTTCAATCTTCGAAGGAGTAGGGGTTATCTCGATACCTCTGGAAACAACCTGAAAATTAAATAAAATAAAATTTGTATAAAATGATTATAATTTGAGCATTTAGATACTTCTTCAATCAGTTCAGTTCAGTTCAGTTCATTCATCCTTAAAAAGCAACTTACACTTATTATATTGCGACTTACTTATTATGTTGATTGGACAAGTTAGGTACAATATAATATAAATCTGCTATTTCTATTGCTGTGATGTTTAATTTTTGAACGTAGCCAATTTTGTAACTTATAGAAAGATTTCAAGAAAAGCTGAAAGCATGTTTTATAAAATTGTAATTCATACAAGTATTATTTTAACTGAAACAGATTTAAGAAAAAGCTGAAAGCATGTTTTATTAAATTTTAATTCATAATAAGTATTATGTTAACTGAAACAGTCTACAGATCTAATTCTATGAATAGACAGGTTATTCATGCGCGTATTAATCCCTAGAACGTATAATAGCTTCAATCCTTTCAGAACGTGTATAGTTTTCATTAATCTTTTCATCTTTTGTAGACTTACGTATTTCTTCACAGAGCATAAATTCCACCCATAAAGAGATTCGGCTTGAATTTAATTACCGCGTCTCTTTTGCATCCAGAGCTACGAGCGCGTCCATTTTTGAGCTGTTCATTTTCATGTGCGGCAGATGTTTTAACAAGTGAACATCACTTTGACCTTGGGCTTCGCGACGTCCGACCTTGGAAATGCACGGATGGCGCGGATCGCCTACGAATTAGTCGCGCTATATGAGCTGTAGAATTTTAATTCATAACTCCTGCGGAGCTGGAAATTAATTAGTTCTCGCGCTCATTATGAGCTCAGTTTTTACTCTCGTACGGATTAGGCAATCGTTTACGTGAGGAATACGAGCGCGAAGTGATGGAAGAAATGTCGGGCCTACGCGAATCAAATCGGGGCCATTGTTTAGCATGTGATACACACAATCGACTGTTTGTATCAATTTAATTCTATTAAATGGCTGTCTACGCTCCGTCGATTGCGGCGTTAATAAACAATATTTTGCCTACGCGCTCGTGTGCTGCTGATAAAGTTACTGCCCGAAATAAAATAATAACGATTATTCATATTTTAGCATAATGCAAATTTAATGGGTATGCGCGGTAGGGTATCACACCGTGGCAATTTTTCATAAATTCGCATTGAATAATATCGAATTGTTTCGCTTCGGTGAACTGCAGCCGCGTGTACTACATGCAAGTACTCTGGGCGTGTGAGGGAGAAGAGAACAGCATATGGCCTCGGGTCATATTTATGGCGCGGGTGACGTAAGCCAGAATGTGCGAATCCCTATGGCATTCCAGTGACAGACGGACGGAAGAGCAGGAAGGATGCGCTTTGTGGTGCATAGCAAAACGTTTTGATGATTTAATACAGGTTTTGTTCTAAACACCAACATTATGTCATCGGCACACAATTGCGTTTGTCTCGGCAGTTTCTATTTCTGTAGGCACACTGACTATATTTAAATCAGTGTAATAACAATAGGAACCATATGGGTACTCCTCCATAAACGTTATTTACTGCCTAACATTCCAGTTCTTTATGCCCGTTATCTGCGCGAAGCTATCTAGGCTTGCCCTTCTTATTGAGTCATTTGAAATTTAATTAAAACTAGATGTGATTAAGTGGAAATGCACTCGGCGGTGTGTGCTTACATGCTCGGCACGCATTTCTGCAATTTAATTATAGCTCGCATTGACTTTTTAAAGTCATTTATATTAACGACGCACGGCAGCTCTTAAAAAACAACGTTTAATCATGTGCATTGTTAAAATTGGCAGTGTGATTTTTGCTTGTTACCCAACATCGGATATTACAAAATATATAAATGGCAGTCTCAGGAACAGGTTTAATGCTTAGTGCGTTTGTATGCAAAACACTGGTTTAAATATGTTATATATTTAACATTGGCATTGGATCTCTAACCTTTAGCTTTGACTGTTGTGTCTGCGTGTTCGTTTCGTCCGATTCCAAATGGGAATGCAGAGATAAAAGACAGTCGTGCCCACATAATGTAACAAGATAATTTTTATCAGCGAAGTCAAATGGCATCGTATTATTTTAAAATGGTTGTAATAATCGCTCCAAAAAAGAAGGTACTGCACTCGCGCTCTTCTGTAATTAAAAAAGTTCCAGATTAGACATTTCGAAACGTAATATTTGCTCTAATTGGGCACATTTTAATAATAAATGATACTGGTATGGTAACGATCCGCGCGCTCACACCGACACAACACTTGTTACCATACGATATCTTCCTATTTTTATACCCGGAGATATAAACTACAGATGTCGCGATAAATTTGTTTTGAATAAAAAATAGCGCTGTTTTTACACATTGCATAAAACGCCGAGGCATGTGATGTATATTTTTGTAACCCAGACCCAAGATTTGCCTGCAGTCTTATGGGCCGGCTTAAATTTATTGCTTTTTAAGAAAATGAAATATTTCTAGGATATTATAATTTGTACATCCTTACTAAATTTACTGCAAATACTAAGTGTAAATCATTACGTCCATCATTTAAATGCTAATGTGGGCATTATCACCACGGGATATTTTACTTTTTTTTTACTCCAAACTGCAGCAATATGGCAACACAGTTAATTATCTTTAATTACCTTCAAGAGAACATTCTTACATCTCACCCGCCTCTTCGTTATAATATACGAGAACAGAGAACATCCATCTTCTCACCATAATCTGTGACGCATTAAATTTAAATATGAGAAATGTTCTCCAAACTCATATATTAGGTCATAATAATAATAGCAACAAAACAGTAAATACCACATCTCCTACTGCACAGCAATGAAAATGCACCAGGCAAAAGTTTTAACCATGCACTAATTTGCACCAGGTTTAATTAAAATTGAATGCAGTTCCGCAAAAATAAACTAATCTGTAAAACCAAAACACGGATACATTACAAAATAGAAAACGTGAACAACAAAAAGTTAATATGATTAAATTTAATTATTATAGATGCTCCGAATTTAATTGTTACTTTCAAAGCACTAAGAAACACTTTTAGGAGGCTTTTACGTCGTGATACATTGGAAAATATAACTATAGTAGAAATCACGAGAGGTGGCTCATGACTCATCGCTTCGGAATGTATGGTTCAAATTTTCAAGTACGTATGTTCACGCCATTAATTAGTTCGTTCGCTTCGTGCACAAATGTCACATATGATTGTACATGCTTTATGTATGTATATAATATTAAAAAGTTCATACTTCAGCAGTACCGTATCAAAGCATTTCCATTTTTGGATAATTGACAAGACCACAGAGGCTACTTTACAAAAAATTTTACAAAATGGGGCGCTATACATTTTAGATACTTTCCAAGGGATTTACAACGTAAACATTAGGTTATCTATATAACTTTGACACTGACAGAATAACTAAAATATTGAATAAATGAAGACATACGTTTCGACGGGCTTCATTTGAAACTTCAGCAGATGTATGAGACATTTACTGTCTCATTTTATTTAAGCGTTTTATTGCGATAGAGCTAACCCGGTATTGCATTTATTTCTTCGAAAAACATTCCTTCCGAATGAATCATGAGCCTCATCTCGTGATTTCTACTATAGTTCTAACTTTACCTTAAAGTGAAAAATGTTAAGTATATAAGTACTAAGTGTTTACATAATTTACAAGATTATTAAAATAATCAAAAGTTGGGCAACTTTGCTTCAATTATTTATTTTGTACTAAATGTACATTTCGGTCACCAAGTAAATAAATCACCGAAATAAATAAGTGAAGAAAATTTACCCAATTTCTGATTATTTTAATAATCCTTCAAGCGCTATTAAGTATTTGGTTTGAAATGATAATTAATATGCAACAACAAATTGTATCTATATTTAAAATTATTCTTATTATGTTTTAACTACTTTATTTACTTTAAATTCACTACTAGTTTCGATGTATTACGGTCATTTTCAAGTGACAAATTATTAAGATATTATTAGTTATGCATATATGCAGGGTAAGTTTTTTTTTCATTTTGATTTTTGAAAAACGACCACAGTTTTTTAGTTATAATACAAACTTAATTTTTTTTAAATGGCAGTTTTTAAAAGGTACATTTTTTTTCTCTTTGCAGCGATACAACGAAAATTAACTTTATGACAATTATTACTTTGTTTGACAAATAGACACGATACAGGACTATTTGTATTGTTGAGAGTTGAGAGTAGGCAAAAACATGGTTTGCCATGGATTTTTTTTCTCTTACTTCAAAAATTCTATTAATTTTTCTATTCAAATTATACGAAAATTCCTGCATCTCATTTATTTATGAAAGTAAGTACAGCAAACCTTATATCGTTATAAAGAGAAAACAGTGTCCTTTTTAAAAATGTCAAAGCCAACTATGACTGCCATTTTAAAAAAATGAAGTTTGTATTATAACTCAAAAAGTATGGTTTTGCTTCAAAAAACAAAAGCATGTCTTCTAAGCTCTTCAAATGACAACTTTTTTGTCATTCAACCGAATTTGTATGTTTTATAGTTTTCGAGATCCCAATGTTTAAAATGAAAAAAAAACTCACTCTGTATATACAGTCTGTTCGATAAAAAGGGCCCAAGAGTGTAGCGTCTTTAGTTGTTATTTAATCATCAACAACCATATATATTATTAAATGGGGCAGTCTTAGCTACAAGTTGGTAACAAAAATTTTTTTTAACACCATCATTCATTTCTTGTGACGTCACCGACAATTTTCTTTTTAAAGGCTCGGTATAATGTTTTTGATGCATTCTTGTAGAGCGTTTTAAAGTACTTTTCATCGGCCTGAATTTTTAGTATTGTTATACTATGAATTTCTTTGCAAAAAGTGTGAAAAACTGATTTGAGCTAGTAGGCTATTAAATCCTAAATTCTCTGGAATAAACAATTGGTGATCATGATAATACATCCAAAAAAAAACCACACACGTGGGTTCGTGAATTTGGACGTAACACTAACACTAATACATCTGTTAGCACGGTTCACCAAATTTTTGAAAATATTCATAGTATAATCTTACTAAAAATTTTGACCGGTGAACATTACTGCTCTGCAAGAATACACAAACTAATTATACCGCGCCATTTAAGAAAACATATCGGTGACGTCACTACAAATATGTGAAGGTGTTTAAAAATAGCTATTTATGATATAAGTGAATAAATTTGCTTTATTCACTTGTATCACATTCGTTATCAGAATTGAAGAATTTGCATGCAAGTGTCACATTATCAGGCGACAACAGAAATTTGAAGGATAGTGCGTATTTTCGTATTTTTTTTACTTTATTCACGTTGTCAATGGTTGTAGTGAATAAAGTGAAAATGTAAACATTTTTTTCACCCATTCGATGAAAGTGTTGTTTTAATGATGATATTCAATATACATAATGAGCGTTATAATAATGCCAATTGGTAAAAAATATTTTTCACCAACTTGTAGTTAATACTGTGCCTTTTAATAAAGTCGCTACAGTATCGGGCGCTTTTTATCGATCACGCTGTATACAGGGTGAGTTTTTTTTTTTTCATTTTAAGCATTGGGATCGTGGAAACCGCAAGACATAGAGATTCTGTTATAACAGGAAAGGGTTGTCGTTTTTAGAGCTTATACGAGATATGTTTTTTTTTAAAGACCACAGTTTTTCAGTTATAATACAAACTTTTTTATTTTTAAATGGCAGTTATAGTTGGCTTTGACATTTTTAAAAATCAGAAAATTTTCTCTTATAGCGGTACAAGATTTGCTATACTTAGTTTGATAAATAAAGGCCATCTTCGAAAATTAACTTTATGACAATTATTACTTTGACAAATAAACACGATACAGGACTCTTTCTATTATAGAGAGTACCAAAAACAGAGATTGCCATGGATTTTTTTTCCTCCTACCTAAATTCTATTCAAATTATACAACGAAATTCCTGTATCTCATTTATTTATTAAAGATAGTATAGCAAACCTTATATCGTTATAAAGAGAAAAAAATGTTTATTATAAACATTACTCTATTAGACGGTATTAGACGGTACTCTATTATAGAGAGTACCAAAAACAGAGATTGCCATGGATTTTTTTTTCCTCCTACCTAAATTCTATTCAAATTATACAACGAAATTCATGTATCTCATTTATTTGTAAAAGATAGTATAGCAAACATTATATCGTTACAAAGAGAAAAAAATATCCTTTTCAAAAATGTCAAAGCCACAATGACTGCCATTTAAAAAAAATGAAGTTTGTATTATAACTCAAAAACTATTTTTTTTTTCTAAAAACAAAAGCATACTTGCATAAGCTCTTAAAATGACAACTCTTTCCTCATCTAACCGAATCTCTATGTTTTATGGTTTCCGAGATCCCAATGCTTAAAATGAAAACAAACTCACCCTGTATATATCACAGACTACCACATAGTAAAGTTAGAAACAATCTTAATGATTAAATTGTACCCAACTATTTCTACTGCTATAAATCGTTTCTTAAAAATAAAAACCATGTGCCATATTCGTAACTTTCGTTTGATTCATATTACTATCTATGTTATTATTTACTTAGTTCTGGAGAGTGCAGAATTGCAACGCTTCGAGTCCTATTGTAAATAATTTTCACTGTAAATTTAAGTCCCTCAGAAGTCGTTTTTTTTAACATACACGCGTCATTTAACTGCACACGAGATCGCCAACTTCAGTACTACTTCAAAGGACAGCACTGATGCTTTAATATTTCTTTTTCTTTTTTAGAGAACGAAATTTGAACCTGCAATCCTTGATATGTTAACTAATAATGATGATGATACTAATAATCATCATAATAGTAATATACATAACAATAATAGTCTTATTGGTGCCACTAATTTAATTTGTTATAGAATATTTCACATTTTACATAATATTTAGGAGATGCGACAATTTCGTTCATTTATTATAGAAACACTTTCTTTATAACAATTCCTAGAAGATTTTTAGAATAGGCTTGAACAAATTTCCTAAAATATAACACGACACGATTAACTCATTATACTACACAACTCCTTATGTATGCATAAATTTTGAACCTCTGGGTCGATACCTTCATCGGAGTCCATTAATGAATGCCAAATATTTACTTTACCGGACAGACTGGCTCCTCGGGAACTTTTCCTGCCCCAGTAACGGTGCACAGCAATATGTTTGTCAGGCTTGAAATACATTCGATGCAATCCACAGCTTGACCAGTCATATTGGCACGTTCGCATTAAAATTTTACTGCCTTAATTAAAACCTGCAGGCAGTCGTTGTCGTGACCGTCAATCGAAGAGTCGACCTGTTCGCGATTTCCGCGACGGAGCCTTGAATTTTCAAAGCCCACAGTTCACGGACGCAGAGGCTGTTTCAGTAAATTTGGAAATGGCAGGCTATTAAACGTGACAAATGCTAACAGGAAAATGTGGGTTTTAATATATAATGCTCAGATTGTGAAGCCTACATATCAATACTTACTCAAGGCCGAATCATCGTTAAATGTGAGCGCTGTTAATGTTTTCAATTATTTTGTTTTCAACAATTTCAATTTGTACTACAAATACTAGTATTTGATACGTAATTTTGTAGTCATTTATGTAAAAAAAATTCCATTTGATAAGACTACACCAAAAATTTGCAACCAAAAAAACAGTCTGACATTTGTATGTGTATAGTAGGTATGTGTGTGATAATGTTTCCTTGATATTTACAACATTATAAATATTTACGCCGGTTGAGGTTGTGTGTGTATTCACTGTTTATTGTTTGTGCACTTGGTTCGGATTTAAAATCGAAATTCCAGCGGTGATGTAATGCCGAGCAGAGCTGAATGTGAAATAACGAAGGGGAACAGAGTAAAAACTATAATCTGGGATCGTTGAACATATGACTTAATCAGGAGTCTGCTAGCTGAAACGTGACTCCGTGGTGAATTATTATACCTCACTGCGGCCGATGCATTTCACGTTTATTATTTATAATTAATTACTTTCGGGATTGCAATTAGAAAAATAGTTTCACGCCGCACGGTTTTCGCTCGCAACAAAGGCACTTGTCTCTCGCGGATTATTTATACCGTTAATTAATATTCAGGTTATCATGGGAATTGAGTTATTAATTTGCGCGTTGTAAAATTGTTGTGCTTTGCCACCATTCCGTTTCGTTGATTTTTTTTCTCTCTGTATTTTACAATAAATAAATGAACTGGGGCTTTTGTTCCCTACGGGGGATAATATAAGTCACCAGCTATGTGTACACGGTGAATACATTTCGATGTTAGTATCGTGAAATTCGGCACTAGAAGAGATATAACAAATGGATGTACTATGTGTGTCTTTATTTGACAGAAATACAATAGTGAAAACCAATATTAGCTGACGTCCATTGTTTTTGAGTTGTGATGAAAAGTTCGATTTTTCAATACTTCAATTTCAATACTTCAATAACATATGATAAGCATATTAGAGGAAAGTTATTTACACATTTTTGATTAGTTTTCTGGTTAAAGTATCAAGTTAAGTTTTTTAAATGTAAATTATAGTTGGCTGTAATTTACTTAAATAGAGGTTTTTTTCTCTCTTTTCAAAGATATGTGTATATGTTATACCCCATATAACAATATGGTTTCAAAATTGGTCAAAACTAAGATTTTTCAAAATAAAATAATCTAATCATATATTATTCTCAGAGCTTTCTAAGCGTAATTTAATTGATTACTATAATATAATCATAGGTACCGAAGACAATATTTTATTTTTATTGTAATCATAATATGATTATATGATTATTATTATAATTATATTATGATATGTATCATTTGTAGTGTAAAACCGCATGTGATCGCATGTTATTATGTTCGTTCTTAAATCGTATCTTTTGTCTTCTTTCTTCTTCGTGTGCCATTTCCTTTGAGATGGTTGGCTATCATCATGGCAATTTTCACCTTAGATGTTACAGCTCTGGACAGTTCAATGCAGCTGCTGTTGGACCAATTTCTGAGGTTATTCAACCAGGAAATTCGTCTTCTTTTGTCTTTTGTCTGAAAAGTGCGAAATCGCTTTTAAAAGCTACCAAAATAGGATACGATAGAATGCTTCGTTAAAAGCAATAAGAATTCTTAAATACTGTATACTGGTAGTCGTTGCTTTGTGGAACATGGTAAATGAATTAAATAAAACAATTTTACTTTGTTACTTCCACTAACACATTTATTTTACAAAAATAATTTAGTGACTGCAGTTTCGACTACTCTATAATATTTGGCACAGTTGGACAAAGACTGTAAGATAACTCTTAGACCGATTTTGTACTCTAGTCGAGTGGTGTAAATCCCAATTTTGTAAATGTCAGAATCAAATTTCAAAACCAATGTCAAAATTTCACAACTATACCTTAGTACAAACGAATAACCTTATTATAAAAACCCTAATCAAGATGGGCTAAACAGTGTGTACTTTTTTATGCGTCTACTGTACCACGGCTGCAAAATGAAATTCTCGGCCTCGGAATGTATTAGCTGCCTCGTCTTAGGACTCGTCAGAGAGTTTTGCACTTATGCGGTCTTGTTACATAACTAACTATTTTATAACTTTTATAGCCGTCGTTTTTTACTTATGGGTGCACTAAAATTCTTAAAATATCCTCATAAATGTTCTACAGAATCCAAATTTGTTTAGTTCAGCAGTTCGTTTACGGTTCGTATATTTATATACAATTTAGAAATATGCCACAAAATTCGTAAAACGTTAAGTTTGTAATTGCTAGTTAAAGACGTGAGCAATTTAGCACGGTGCATTGAACCGATACAGTTTTTGCAATCTATGCGCTCATATCGCAAAAATGTAACGAACGCTCCAGCGGTTTTTAATAATGTAACTAGTCACGACGTGCAATAAATTTAATTTAATGACTCACTCATTCGCATTACTTCCTATTTATGTGTTTAGCTTTGCCCCTGATAATTTTTTGCGTTCCTCAAAAAGCCAGCGAAATTAATGTAGCCAGGACATTCGCAGGAAATGAATATTTTAAAAGAGCCAGGCCCAGATTAGATACAGCAGCGCGCAGTCATAATTAGATAATTTGGACGTTAAAAAGTGGAGCTTTCTTTAATAGCCGCGCGATATCGGTATTGTTATCGAGGTAATTACTGGGTGAAATATACGTGCGGTTCGCTCAGATCGTGTTTCATGGCTTTAATGCGGCCAGAGCTGGTGGAAAAGTGCTTTTTGGAAAACTGTGGCGCACAGAAAGGAAAATTGACAGGCGAGGAGTTACACGAGTTCCGAGCCGGGGAAACTCGGGGGCGTTTTAATAAAGTTTTTTCTCCCGATGTGTTGGAGCATGCGAGGGTTCCGCTTTTCCTGAATTTATGGCGACGGTACCTGCCCGTGCCGACTAAAACTAATTCATTTACTTTTACAGCCGAGTTAACCTTATCATAAAACACACATTACCGTTAAAACGCATATACGCACACACCTTTACAGCGCCTGGTTATACAGCTCGAATACGTCAAACATGTCCGCTATCTCTGGACACCGGGAAAAAATGCGGACGCCCCTTTAGAGATAAAATTATAAAATTCCATTTATTCGAGATAATTTGCATGTTTTATCTCCGGACTTGAAAATATTTGCCCAACTTCCGGCGGGTTGTTCTTAAATAAAACTTCGCACGCCAGAGTCATGAATATTACACAGCTTCATAATTAAAGAAAACTTTTTAATACAGACTAAATTACCACTTGAACGTCGGGCGTGCGTATGTATACAAATATCGCTCCTTCGCTAATTTGTATAAATAATTGGGATTAAATCTGTCCTTATAGAACACCGCCGGTTCCTTGTTTTACATTTGAAACCACAACTCCAACCAATTAACACGAGAAAACGTCGATTTATAAACCTCTTACTACCAGTAATTGCACTTCTACCAAACATAGCCGTTGGAGACATTTAATGACTCCAACTTTGTTGTCTTTTTTCTGTATCCCCGTAATTTATGTGGTAATGTGAAACTCCGCCATAAAAGAAGTCGCATTTCCTTCAATTTGCATAATATCACTTAAAATATTTGTTAACATGTTTCAACCGTATATTTTTTTATTACCTGCACCGAAACTGCACTTCGCAAGCACACCTGCCAAATTTCTCACCAACAAAATACATAATTTTCGCCAACTATAACAACATTACATTTTTTTGTAGATTTCATGGAAATTTGTCATTTCTCATACAGACAATATGTTCAAACCTGCGACCCTTGGCATTATAAGAAAGTTAGCTAACATTACACAGTGGCTCATTAGCTTCCATTACTGGGAACTTATTTAAATCTTAAAATTAGCCCCAGAAAATTAGAAAATATTAAAATATGAATGAACTAAAAATAAATAATTGAAGCGATGATTGAAGTTACTATAATATAAATTTTTAAAGAAAACAGACCTAACATAAAAACAGACCTAACATAAAAACAGACCTAACATATAAACGTAATAGTTTATTGGAATATTCTCATTCCCCTCTCAGATGAGATACCATTTGTAAACTTATTTGTAACTTACTAACTCATATGTAACTCGTAACTAACTTATTTATACTTATTACATGCAGTTTAACATAACCTGACAAGTTACTAAACACTATTCACAATCTATTCTTGCCAAGGTTGGTTGTGATACATTTTTGTTAAGTTGCAAGCATGCATTTTTATGGATTTCAAAATGTGTCAATTTTGTCTTGCCGTATTAAAAGGGCGACTTCAAGTTTGATTACTAATCTATACAACAGATGGCTCATGAAGTACTGGAATAATAAATTAATTCTTAGTATCTGAAAACATCCGCTAGAGCAGATTTGGTTAATTCTGCATTTGCCAGGTAGGTCGCGCTGCTTCACGCAGAACGGTAACGATATACAGTCGATGTATTTCGTTAGTACTCGTTACATGGTTGCATGGTTACAGTGTTGTAGTTGTTGATACGGCCTTGTTTTTTTGTTGGCGTATCAAGTTTCCACCTGTAACCACCCAAAAAGAGGCCAAAAATCAGTATTCATATATATATATATATATATATACAGGGTGTCTCTGAATTAGGTGGAAATGGCTTAACCACAGGTTACTGGGATCAAAAGAAGACGATTTAACAAAACTTATCTATATACAAATGCGTTTGGTTTAGCCAGTATTCATCTTCAAAGTTAATTAAAAAAAACAACAAAATTTGCTTATAAAAAGAGAACGTTTACATTGATTTGGATGTTATTCGGTATGACACTTTATACGGGTATAACTCATATTTTGACATAATATTGTTATTATCAGTAGACCGGTTGTGTATAAAACAAGTGAGGCCCAACATTAATACATTCAATTTTTTTAATCGCAAAAACAAATAAATTTAAAAAATCAAATCGGACGCAGGCATTCATTATTAAGTTTTTTTGTATCTTTATAGTTTTTGTTATCTGTTACAGTTTCGGCACGAAAAAATTAAATATGAGTGACTGCCCTACACTCGTTCGGAAACAAATGTAATCTAGTTACCTGGTTGATGATGGTTTATTCACAATAATGAATATAAAGTACACTTACGCTGATGAAACAGATATTTTGCTGATTTAAGGATTTTAGGAGCCCTAATAACGAGGAAGAAATTTTGGAAATTATAGCAATTGCTTCATCCATACGATATCCAAATAGTGCAAGAGCTTTTACCACATGATTATGACCTACGTTTTGCGTTTTGTCGATTTATTCAGGAAAAAAGAGCTGAACATATTCTTTTTAACCCGAAAATTCTTTTCGCTGATGATTTGTTTCCAAACGAGTGTAGCAGTCACTCATATTTAATTTTTTTGTGTCCAAACTGTAACAGATATCAAAAACTATGAAGATGCAAAAAAACTTAATAATGAATGCCTGCGTCCGATTTGATTTTTTTAAATTTTATTTGCTTTGTCATAAAAAAATATGAATTAAATTTTTGCTTATTTATTTATATGCTGTGATCATTATTTTGATAATATGATTAAGTTTTCTGGAACTATAACATACAACTTTACGCCGAAACATGTTCAACGTAAAAGTGGTTTTCTTTTTTTTTATCACGTGGGATTTGTAAATATTCAAGAAATAAATAGTGTGTTGTATTACTTGCGCGAGACCTTTCAAACGAGGTGTCACTTGACATACCTTTCCATTTGAAAAAAAAAAAGTCAGAGGTGGCTGCGCTCTTCCGGGAACAGATAAACAAGCAGCATATACATAGAAATGAGGGCAAGAAAAAACAATACTTAGCGTGTTTCGGGATTTTTTGCAAAAATCGCCTATATCGAAGTTATGAATTTTATTCCAGTTAAAGTTTCACCTTGTATAATATAAAGCAAGGACTGATGCTAACAAACAGCAATATACAAATATCGAACCGTAAAAAACCAGCATACATTTGATTGAAAATTTTGAATATATATAATATATGATATGAACATATTATATATATATATATATATATATATATATATATATATTAATTATTTTTTGAATCAGTATTAAGAAATTAGGAACAACGTAATAACAACGTAACAACATCCAATGAATTAAAAATCATCAACTATCACCACTCCTGCTTGATTACGAGTTATATATGCATCGCGGGTAGTAAAACGGCAACATCGGCGTTTTTTCGGTGAATACACACGACGTCTTTTGGTGAAGCGGTGAACTAATGGCAATTATATATTTACAGCAATCTGTAAGTTTACTAGTTTGTCATCAGAAATAAGACGTATTGAAAAATATATTTTTTTGGGATTGATGTACAAGAAAATAATGCAGTTTTCAAGTAAGTTTTAGATTCCCAGTCATTAAAAATATATTCCTTTAGTACCTAATACCATTTTTAAAACAATACTGTATGTCTACAGCAAGTATTTTCTGATGATCCACATTGCCAATTTCGAAATAAAATTCATAAAATCATTGATTTCATCAAATAAAATGTATGTTAAAAACTACGTAATAATAAACCATTTAGTATTCCTGTAACTAAATTCTTAATATGTTACCGAATTCCACGAACATCAATCCCAAACATTTACCTTATGGCGCCATCTATTGGTTGTTAACTATGTAGTCGCCCTTTTAACGAATTAAAATATACCTATACTGCGTTCCATTTTTATTTTTTCTAAGTTGGCTCTATTAGGGTGACAGTATTGTTGACCAATGTAAAAATTCACTAGGCTTAAAAAATAGGTTATATTTAAAAACAAAGAGGTTAAACTTTTTTGACAGTGGGCAATTTGCCATCAAATTGAATATTTATTGAGTACAGAATTTATTATTATTTTTATTACGTTATATTATTTTATTATATATTATATTATATTTATTATTATATAATTAATATAATAAAAAAACCGGCACACTTGTTTGATTGAAGCAATAATTAAATTATTTTAATATATGAAATAGGCAACGTTGTTAGAAAACTGACATTTAAAAATGTTTTCATGTCAGATCATTTTTGTTGGTGTTCATGTGTAAAACTTTATAAAATGAAACCACAGCCTTCTTCGTTAAAAATTAAAATGGAACAGAGTTTACATTACAGTCTCACATTTTGCTAGTAACAGTGCCAATATTCATAACCACAAATAGAGAATATTATTGCAGTTATTTTTCAGAAATACCTACATATAAAAATATCTCCTAAATACAGCCAACTCTTTGATTTTTTGGCGTGTATATATTATTATTATTTGGTTTATTATTATTATTATGTATAACAAGTATTGGTACCGATATCGCTAACAAATTAAACTGATGAATATTAAACCCAACACTACTCACTCTGTGCGATGACTGCTCTCGATATTGTTGTTTAAATTAATAATTCCCAGCTTGTAGTTGTGCGGTGGGGATACCTGGAGCGAGATAATTTAATTAGTAACGGCAATTGAAAAATCAATTAGCATCAATTTGCGCACAGAACGTAATTAAAAACTGTTTATTCCATAAAACGCAAAAGCGCGCGCTACATATATCGGCGGGACGGCGTGCAAATATTTGATTTCATGGCATTTCAAAGATACATTTGGTAATTAATTCCCTCGCCGTGTAATATTCGCGTTTTAATTATTTCGAAACGTGTTCGCGATTAAAAAAAATATATCGCCGCGAGTTTTGTGCACACTAATTTTGCCATCAAATTAGCAGAAGTCTGCGCAGACCAGAAAATATTTCAATTAAGTTGTCGAAAGTTAAATTTTCATGACAACTTCCTAGACGTTTTGCGCATGTAAATTATTTTAATTCATAATGCATTTATCAAATTTACTGCACTCATTACGTGCATATTTATATTATAATTAGTAATTAATGTTTTTAATTGCTTGCTGATTCAAAATTATACCGTGTGACGTTGTAAAGTAGGTTTATGGAAAGGAGCGTGCAATAAATGTTATACATTTTATATATTCACTTATAATATTAATTAGGGAAAAAATCATAAGTTAGATATTAGCTAACACATTAACAAGATGATTCGTTTAGTTAACCTGGATAGTTACGGCATTGCATCAAAATGGTTATAATCAAATATTAAATGGTTAAATTGTGTGTGTATTGTTAAATTTCTCGACACTATCAGAGGATACAAGAGATTAAAGACAATAAATAAATAAATTGTGCCAACTTTACAACTCTAAAATTGAAATCAGAAAATGTGAAAATGTTTAAATTTTATTAGTACAACTGTCAAATTCTGCCATATTTTCTGAAGTGTGCTCAAAATCCGTGCAGTTTTCAACATATTATGATAGATGCACTCAAAATTTGCCAAATGATGATCTCCAGTTGTGAATAATGTATCTTTGTATATAAATTATGACAATTATGATCTGTCATATTTTGAACAGTATACTTCCAATGAATATTGTAATTCATAAATGCCTTTTTGACAGTTGGCCATTTCATAAGTTGTATGATGATAAATTTTTATTTATTACTATTTAATTAGAACTGTCGCAATCTTCCAAATTTTCCATACAGAACTCAACAAATTTGTTAAATTTTCAATCAAAATCGACAAAATCTGAACAGGTGTAGGGAAAATAAATACTGGATTGGAAAATGTGTCAATGAGTTGAAATTTTACACAAAATGATCTAAATCTGTACGATTTTTAGCTCCAGTTGTGAAATGATGTTTATTTTGTTATATGACAACATTTTTATGAAAATCCTCATTTTCATCTCGAATTGTCGAAAAATCCCCCATCTTTTCCCACAGAACCTATATAACGTCTTAAATTTTCAGCTGTAAAAAACTCTTGATGTTAAAAATCTAACAAATTTTCCAAACTGAACTTCTTAAATTTTTAATCAAAATTTTAATATGTTTAAAGAGTTCTGTTGGAAAATATGACGAGGTGTTACTTTTACAGATTTTCAGTCAAAATCGTCCAAATCTTAGTGGAGCTAACAGATTTTGACAGTTGCATTTAATTTTATTATAAATTTAACGATTTTAATAAAAAAAATTAAACTTAGTTGAGGGGATATGTATGAAAATAAAAATATTTGAGGTATTACTTTTACAGATATTCAATTTAAATCGTCCAAATCTTAATAAGTGGAGCTAAAAACAGATTTTGACAGATACATTTAATTTGTTTATAAATTTGTTTGAAAACATGTCGAGGAGGTGGAAATTTTACAGATTTTCGATTTTAATTATCAAAAGTTTAATAAGTGGAGCTTAAAAAACTAACAGATTTTGACAGATGCATTTAAGTTTTTTTATAAATTTTGTCAATTTTAATTAAATATTTAACAGATATGAGGAGTTCTCTTGGAAAATATGTCGAAGAGTTAAACAGAAACAGTTACAAATCGTACAGATTTTTAATAAAAATCGTCCAAATTTGTAAATTTTTTAGCTCCACCATCATATTTAAAAAATCTTTCATTTGAAAGATATCTATTTGCATTTCTATTGCAATAATTGAAATCTGTCAATAGTTCAAATCAATTTTTCTCCAGCAGCTATAGAAATTGACAATTTATTTTAGTGAAGCAATCGAAATCCGTCACTTGCAACTGCACTATTGCAAGCTAAATTCCTAAATGAAACTTTGACAATGTGTAGGATTTTCAGATTCAAATATCAAATTTTTTAATTCCAACGGTAAAATTATGTCAAATTTAGAACTACAGCAGATCATGTGTCCTATTGTATAAAAAATGTTACAAATGTACAAAATTACAAAATCATCATCATCAAAATTATGCAAGAAAGAAATAAACGTTTAGCACCTTTTTTGGATTAACAGTTAAATCCAGAAAAATTATTTACGTAGATATGGTTATAAGAGCTTGTAAAAGTCGAGTTGAAGCACTTATTTACATATTTGTTTCAGTGCAGTTCAAAATACAGTTGACAGAAATATTCTCAAACTTATTGTTTATCACTGGATCAAACTGTATAAACATACATACTTTTTAATTGTTTTTATCAAAACAGCCACGTTTTAAAAACTTTGTTCTTTTCGAACAATCGTATATTTTTTTGTTGAGTGAAAAAGTTTTGAAAATCTAAATTCTTTAGCTGCACATTGGTTTTAAAATTTGTATTAATTTTAATTATAATATGTAAAGTATATTTATTTTGGTATATTTGGTATCTGATATTATATTATAGAAACGCAAAATATAAAAATTATTAAATAATAACAAATATAAAAAGATATAAAAAACATTGTAGTCTCATTTCTGTATTTGCTTTGAAATATGTGGCTTGGAGATGTACTAAAAGAGCTATTGAAAAAAAAAATCTATTTTAAAAATGTAAGTTTGAAGCATTCCTATTTCCTCCTGTATAATACAGTAGCCAAAAAATGGAGTATTGACCTTCTTTTTAAATATATAGGTATGTCTATTAGGGAGTACTTGAAAAATGTCGGGGTTTTTGTTTTACGCCAACCCCCAATTTGGTTGGTTCCAAAAATATAAAAAGTAAGTTGTGCAAAATCTCAATCCAATTGATTAATGTTTACACGTGCCAGTGATCAATTGAAATTTACCATTTGAAATACGTGGAAAAAAACTCTTTTTCTTAGAAAATTCACATTTTTTTAAGTTTATGAGCTAAAAATCCTCCTCTTTCCAAATCTCTTCAGATTCTTCATTGTGTTGCTTAGCGCATTCGCGAACGACATAGGAGAATATTGAGGTCACAAAAATATTCTGAAGTTCTATTTTTTTTTTCCAATGAGAAAAATATTGCCTTACTGCATTACCCTTTCCTCACCCTGTATATATTTTTATAGCGGCGTCGTGCTGGCGATTTGTCTATATTTTCTGACCTCGGCCAATTTAACACTTGTTTTTACTAGAGTGTTGACCACAGTTTAAGACGGGCGCATTTAAAGTGCTGAATAAACTTCCTTGCAGTACTAAATTACATTAACTCGGGAAAACTGTGTTACAATTTGCTCCATCAATTGTGCGCATCTAAGTAATTTAAACTTCAAAAGCTTTGGGTTTCTTGAAAGAAGCTTAATTGTTGCACGTCGCCGTTCGCGAAATTGTGCCGATTTGTCTTGAGGCGCGCACTATAAAATAATAAATAGAATGATAAAATCTTGGCGGCTTGTCGCCCTGGTGGCAGATTTGGATTTTGAAATATTATGGCCGTCTGGGGCGCTGTTACGACCTTACAAACTACCTCCATTACTCCATCGCCGCGTCTCTAATATGACTTTCGACCTTGAGGATTAACAAAAGCGATTGTTATTAATAGTGTGTTTCTGGGAGGGCGCAAAATTGCCGCCTAATTTATTGCCGCCATTTTATTCGCGCAATTATTATATACGACCCGGCTGTTATACATACACGCGCGAGGAAATGATGGATTTTACAGCCGCGTCTTCAAATCGCATCATTTATGGCCGAAAGTGCACATTCAAGGATTGTATTAAACGATCGTATTTTGCGTTTTATGGCTTTTAATTATAATAAGATTTTGATGCGCCACACACGAAGTGGCGCTTTAAATGTTGAAGTTAGTGCATAATTTTGTAAGCGCTTTTGTATTGCGAGAAGCTTTAGGTGTGCCAAATCAATATAAATATCACGTAGCTGTTGATATTGGAATTATTGTTTGTAATAATATCTTACAGCTCCTCTACCTGTGTCATTATTTTCATCTGAACCAAATTACAATATTTTCTGCAGGCCTTAGAACTACAAGTTAATTAATCGGAGATTATCTTTGAAGCCAAAACATGATTCGTGACGCCGACCGCAAAGCACAGGGATTTTCGAAATTTATGCCGTTAGGTCGGGACAGCCCGTTTTGACTTCAGTTGTGGTGTTGTAAAGCACGAAAGCACACAATTGCGATTGGGCCCATACTATGTTCTTGCAATATTGTATGCAAGTTGGGTTTGGTACTACATGCTGTTTAAATCAACATTGATGACCAGAAGGAATATACCAGAAATATAGAAAGGAAATTCACAATCCAATTTATAAATTTCAATAAAACGTTTAATCAAAAATTGTGGTATTATACACCCCAATGCAAATCGATAAAGACTGAATTGTATACGATCAACTGGGGTATCCTTTGATCGAATCCTTTATTTGTATGGGCAGTTGCTATTACAGCACTTCTATTAGTGCTATCTTTACCAATTCAATGTTTATCTTAATTTGTTTGTGTGAGTGGCATAATTTTCTACCTGGAATTTCCTACAACAACAAAAAAACAGTTTGGGAATTGCTTGTTCAAACGATGTAACATTTTTGTCTCCTGCTATACTATGCGGGCTAGAAAATATTTTGAGATATTTAACTGAATTGGACGAAGCACTTTTTTTTATAAAAAAAAATCAATTACAGTTGCTGGAAATAAACAATTTTGTTGCAAACTTTCATAGACTCCTTGAGCAGCTATTTACGAGTTTTATGCTCGAATATATGCAAAATGTTAATATCTGATTTGATCAGATTTGATTTGATCAAACTTTCGTGCACTATATGTTTAAAAAAAAACCAATAACAATTTGCAAGTTCGATTTTAATTTTATTTATATCTTCATTAATAGTGGCATCACGCGTGGTAATATTTTTTTCCATGTGCGAATTAACAACTGAAAATATTCATGGCCATTTTCTTCCTTTTCCTGTAAGGATGTGTCGCAATACAATCAAATTCCCAGCGCCATATACGCACACCTAAGCCGGATTAATAACCCATTGTGATGACGCATTCAACTCGCAGGCCACACACACCCCGATGCCGTTTTAAATGCTGCCAGAACCCCCACATTTGGGCACTTCACGATTTTATTACCCGCCGTTTTAAATATTTCCGCACTCCAAAACGGCACGGCGGCCACCATGCAGTTTGTTTACACTCTGCTGTTTGTGCATACTTGTTCCGTTTTTGTTTCACTTTTTCGGTGCATAAACGCCAGAGACCTTTCTGCTGCTTGGCATTCCTTTTTCCTACCCGTGTTTGTTTTACTTTCCGTTTGTAATGGCGAGAAGTCGCGCTTGCGTTACCTGCCTCAGGTACGAAACGAGAGTTAATTTCTTTTAGTTTTGTATGTGTTCGCCACAAACGCTGTGTGCGTAGTTATATTTGCTCTCGTGTTTTCCCAGAACGATTTGTATGAGCTTGACGTACGTTTTCGTAACAAAGTGGATGTTTCGAAGCAATTTCTTAATACAGACTTAAGTCGCGTTCTCACGAGTCAAGTGTAATTGATCGATTATAGTTGATCAACAAAAGTTGAATGAAAACTATAGTGAGAATCTTTATTTGAATAGAGTTGATCAAGTTTAAACTAAAGTTTTCATTCAACTTTTCTTGATCACTACAATCGATCAATTAACTTGATCAAATTGCTTCGATTCGCGAGAACGCGGGTTTCGTCCAAACAAGGGCATTTCCATGCAGGTTCCGTACCTTCGTAATATCTACTTCAACTGGATATCATTTGATGGGTCTTCATAAAAGCAATTTATTTTTTACTTGCATATCAGTAATTTGTTTATCATGTCTGATTGGTAGCCTACTTAGCCGTATCAAGATCTGTTTCTTTACGTTATAAATATTTTAATTTAACTAAAATTACAATTTTTAAGGTTCCCCTAAGAGAAAATCAGACCTATGTATTGTAATTGTAATAAATTTCGTTACAGATCGATAACACATTGATGCCTCATTTTATTACATACCTACTGTTGATATTACAATGTATATGGCATAAATGTAACTTGCATACTTGTTTAATAAATTAACTTCATGCATCGGTGTTTATTTATATCTCATTCATCATAACACGATCGTAACTTTGTATATACCAGAAGTGCTTCATTTGCACGAATGGTTATTATTAAAGACTGGCAAAATATAAGCTAAAGAGTAACAAAATGCACGTAGAAAACCACAAAAAGGCATAAAATAAATGCAAATAGCAAAAACTACCGTAAATTTAATTTTATGCTTTATCACTTGTTAGGAAACCCTTGTTAGGCATTATTTTATTCAATTTTGTCTTATTAACTCATATTTATTTACGTTATATCACACATTTATATTTATTTTGTTAGTATTTTATCCATCTTATCAGTTATATTTGATAATTTTTTTGTTATTAAATACCAGTAAGTACTTAAATAACAAATAATAATTTAAACTAATTGTTTATTTTGCTTATTTAAGCATCGTATTTTTATAAGCAGTAGATTAATAGTATATTTTTCAACGAGCATTTAATGATGGTTATTAAGATACGAGTATGACAATTACAAAACGAGTTTCGTAATGAATACGAGCGTCTTAATAACAATTAAATGCCAGTTGCATACACTATTTTTTCTACGACATAACATTAAAAGTGGTAATTGCCAAAATTTATTAAATGTATTATATTTAACAAAATATTTTCTACGACACAGCATAAAAATTAATAATAAATATTTAACATCTGGGGCGTCTGTAATAAATTGCTTAATTTCGTTGGTCGCAAACGTTTTAGCTTTATTAGGTTTATATCCTTCTGATTTTATTTTCAATAAAGCATGTAATTTGGGATATTTGGATATGTCCACATTATGTTTGATACCCAACGTAGATTTCAAAATTGAATATTGTCTTCATAAAGTTGGAGATTTCAATTTTTTTGATGATTCATTAAAATAATCAAGACGTTTTCAGAAAAGCTGCTGACCTTATGTGTGTTTCTCCAATCCATAAAATTAGAGTAAAATTTCTCGAAAGTTTTTAACGATTTCACTGGTAATAAATTGCTTGTTGCTCTTGTGACCTGCTCCACAATGTCCGGTGTGGTTAAATTTTCCATATCACTATCACTGTTCGACATGTTTAATGATTTTATTTAAAAAAGCAACAAATTGTTAAGAATACGAATCACCAATTCCCCATGCATAGCTGTCAAAACTAATTATTTTTATATCTGTCATTGTCACGGATTTTTAGATAAACTTGTATCTTAATGAAAAATTTGTATCTAATTGACTATCATTTTGGTACAGGTAGCGAATGTTTCATTTATCAATGAAAGTATAGGATTAGAAAATAGTTATTTAAGTCATGAGGAACGTAAAGAGCAGAATACATCCGAGGAAAGTCAATATGAACCGAGGCGTTAGTCTAGTTAGCCAAATTGACGTTATGTCTGCATTACTTTCATCGCTGACAGAATTATAATGTGATTTTACCTAGCGAATGGTGGAAACAAAGTTATTACATACAATATTTTCTTCCAGTGTCAATATTTTCAGTTGCCGTGAGGCAAACCGTTAGCATAGAGCCATGGAGGGAGCCATAACTCCATACCGTTGACAATTTGATGGCTTATACTTGGACTCAATATTTTTTTATGTTTTCCAATCCCTCGTTAATACAATTTAGACTTAGTCACTCTGACGTCGCGACGCGTCAATCAATTTGTAATGTCAACCTTTCCATTTTTGCGTCATTATAAACGACAAGAATTTAAAAAAAACGAGGAATTACGTGGAATACAATACGCAGATTTTTTTATAAGATGTTGAATATTGCATAAAAAGTTGTATTACACTGTAGTAAATAACTGTAAGAAAATCAAGTAACATTATTTAAAAAGAATGAGATCTGAACTGTACAATGATCAATATTTCTTGCTCACAAATAAAATTATTTTTGTTTTAATATAAACGAAACGTGACAATTAAGAAATATAAATAATATCGTGTTGTATGCGAAATATCTATAATGTACACACTTTAAACACATAAGATAAATGAAACAAAGAAACTAAAACGCTTTAATCATCATCAAAGAAAAATTTTAAAGGTATAATAAAGGATATCTAGTAAAAATAAAAAATATAACCAAAGGCTTTACAGCATCATAAAACTATTCTTGACTGCGAGTTCATAATTAAATATTGTTCTAAATATTCTATGGCCAACTTTCTCCTTCTGTCACTTAAATAAAACGAAAACATCGTTCTTATAAAAATCATTCAAATTTAATTATTTTAAATATTCAAATTTAATGTACACATGATATTGCAACTTATTTAAAAATATCTATGGGAACATTTATATCAATATCTTTTACACTTTCGGCGCTTAAAATTTTAGATATTTTACGTAAAGTTAAAAATCCTTAATTGTTAGTAGAAACAAAAACGTTACAATTAAGAAATATAGATAATATCGTTTTGTAACCAAAACCAAAATCTTTCCAGTATCATAAAACTATTCTTGACTTCGAGTTCATAATTAAATATTGTTCTAAATATTCAATGACTAACTTTCTCCTTCCGTCACTTACATAAAATGAAAAACTTCGTTCTTATAAAAATCATTCAAATATAAATATTTTATATATTCAAAATTAATCTACACATGATATGCAACTGATTTAAAAATATCTATGGGAACATTTATATCAATATCTGCTACACTTTCGGCACTTAAAATTTTAGATATTTTACGTAAAGTTTAAAATCCTTAATTGTTCCTAGAAACAAACTTTTATTTTATTTTATCTCCAATACTTCCTGGGAAAGCACAAATAGCTTCTTTAAAATCATTATCTATCTTGAACGGATTGTGCTAATGGCATTCCTTGGGAAGTGATAGATTGACAGTTGCAGTATACAAAGTTATTTTTATCTACCAGATATTGCAAAATAGACTGGCTGTCGTGTACAATCTTATCTGCTGTTTTTGGGAAATCAAAAACAACTTCATTAAACTTCTCAAAATTGGCCAAGAACAATGTTGCACCATGTACATCTTATCTGCAGTATGTTTCACTTGAAATGGTAATGCCTCAGTAACTTATTTTTCGGTGGATTTAAAAAAACTTTTCTTCAATAGGTATGTGAAGCTTGTGAAGTTTTGTTAAATGGGTAAACTAAATTTAAACTTAGTAAATAAGAAGCCTACTGTGATCTAAACCGTTCGCAAAAAATTAAAAATAATCTATTTTTTTTTTTTTTTTTTTCAAAAAATATCATTAAGTTGTTCAAAGGTACCTCAAAACCGCAAATCCCACGTTTGGTTGAAAACAAAAATGTCCAATTTCGATCGTATTCTCACAAGATTGGCATGATCCTAATCACCATGACATATCAGACCCTTGAAACATTGCATATTTATCACACTCCTAATAATCTCCTAAAATACTATTGTTGATTTTAATTGATTATGGTTGCAGAAAGGCTTATTATAAACGAAAAAGTGGAAATTGAAAGACTTATTTTTTTTTTCAACCATACTTGGGATTTGGGGTTTTAAGCATTTCATCATATTTGTTTTCCAATGTTTTGCATAATTTTTGATCACAGTAAGCTAGTTATTTACTAAGGCTAAAATGTAGTTTACCCATTCGACAAAGCTTCACTAAAACCACATATTGGAAAACTTTTTTTTTTAAATCCACTGAAAAATAAAAAAGTTACTGAGGTGTTGCCCTTTCAAGTGAAACACACTGAATATGATTGTGGTGAATACACAATCAAAGATGCCACTACTTTGGCATATTTGGTATATTTGGCAATATTTTTTTATATAGTCATAGTGCAGCTATAACAAATATGTTTTGCCATTTTTATTAAATAGTTTCCAAGCGAACATTTTAATCTAATACTTCTACTATTAAATTTATTCCATGGGCTAACAAGTTCTACGTAAGTTTTTACATAGAACATTTTTTTCATTTCATGCAGCTTAACCTTATATGGTGCTGCACCTGAAAGTGTCAATACAGAGAGTATTTTTATTGTGCAATATAGAGTTAATCATTTCAATAGTTATACACTTCCGTCACAGTGATAGCAATGTACCAAAGCATATTTTTTTTAAATGCAACATACAAGTGATTCTCTGTGAGGCAAATATTGCAGTCTACGAAGTGAACAATATATACACCTGTTTAAAGAGCTCAGTTATTCAAATGGACAATGCTGCAAACCTCAGCTTAACATTGTTCACTTGATAAACTGTAATATTTGCCTCTCAGAGGATTAATTTTACTTGTATGTTAAAAAAGACACATTGAATCATTGCTGTCATTGTGGCAGAAGTGTGTAACTAAAATGATTAACCCTATGTTACAGGATTAAAAAACTCTCTGTATATTATTTTTATTTTGGGACTGCTTCAGGCACGCAAATTTTTATTTGGGACTGCTCCAGGCAAGTAAAAGTTAGTAAGTGTATAACTAATAAATTTTAATGTATTGCTATCCCTTTTTTTCATTCCTTTAAACCTATTTAACCGTTTTGTGGAACAATCAAGTTTTTATTAGCGCTTTATTAAGCTCAATAGTGCATAATAGTTATTTATATAAGTCAAAAATATGTGTTTTTGGCCCACGGCATCTTCCTACGAACATGTTAAGTGCCAAAAACACATTTATGTCTGTAATACATAAAAAATGTTATGCACGGCTCAATGTATGTACATATAAAATTATAGAAATTAAAAGTGAGATAATGCCATTCATAAAATTCAAATTTTTTCGGAACGTTTTTGCACCATGTACCTTGGTTCTACCTAGTGTTATAAACCAGGTATAACTAGTTATACTTGGTGTTATAAACCAGGTATAACTGGTTTTACTTGGTGTTATAAACCAAGTATAACCAGTTATACTGGTTACTATTATTTGTTACGATGCACAACAACCACCATATTAGTATTCCAAACTTTTTATTGTCTTAGGGCCAAAATGAGCTCTAGTGCTTTAAAACCTCGTTTATGTCCGATTTGCGGTGCATAATGAAGACATTACAGATAAGTCGTGCATGGACAATAATTATAAACGAAGAATAACCAGTTATACTGGTTACTACCAGTAATTGCGATAAGCATTAACTGCCATATTAGTATTGCAAACTTTGTATTTCCTACGGGCCAAAATGAACTCTAGTGCCGTAAAACATCGTTTATGTCCGCTTTGTGGGGTAAAATCAAGACATTGCAGATAAGTCATCCTGTTTTTTACTTGGTGTTATAAACCAAGTATAACCAGTTATACTGGTTACTATTGGTTATTACGACAAACAACAACCACCATATTAGTATTGCAAACTTTGTATTGCCTTAGGGCCAAAATGAGCTCTAGCGCTATAAAACCTCGTTTACGTCCGCTTTGCGGTGCATAATGAAGGCATTACAGATAAGTCGTCCATGGACGATAATTATAAACGAAGTATAACCAGTTATACTGGTTACTACCAGTACTTGCGATAAAAAATAACTGCCATATTAGTATTGCAAACTTTGTATTGTCTACGAGCCACAATGAACTCTAGGGCCATAAAACATCGTTTATGTCCGCTTTGCGGGGTATAATCAAGACATTGCAATAAGTCGTCCTGTTTTTTACTTGGTGTTATAAACCAAGTATAATTAGTAGTTATACTGGTTACTACCAGTTATTGCGATAAACAATAACTGCCATATTAGTATGGTAAACTGTGTATTGGCTGCGGGCCAAAATAAACTCTAGGGCCATAAAACTTCGTTTATGTCCGCTTTGCGGGCCATAATCAAGACATTGCAGATAAGTCGTCCATAAAATTATTTAGTGTTTTACTTGGTGTTATCAACCTAGTATAATCAATTATACTTGTTACTCCCAGTTATTATGATAAACAACAACCGTCATATTAATATTGCAAACTTTTTATAGATTTGTGGGGCATAATCAATACATTACAGATAAGTCGTACATAAAATTATTTAGTTTTTCAAACTACAATCAACTTAAATTTGAGCCTATGGCCATAATGAGCTCAAGGGCCATAAAATCTCGTTTATGTCCACTTTGTGGGGCATAATCAATACATTACTGATAAGTCGTGCATAAAATTATTTAGTTTTTCAAACTACAATTAACATAAATTTGAGCCAATGAGGTTTAATACGAATTTTAGCTTTGGGGGAGCATAATGTAACTCTTTTTGAGAACTCCTACTATTAAATTAGCGATATAGTGACCGCATGTATCTGTTTTGGCGGCAATGCTGAACCACATGTAATTATTACTATTTATCTTTTCGAATTTCGTTCAGTTTCTTTAAATTCGCATTCAACAAAACGTATTCTTACTTTTATTTAGATAGATCTTATCAAGAAATATTTTAAATGAACTATTTTCTAATTATATATTTGACTCCATCACCACCATTGCTATGCTGATATCAAAGTTGAATGAATTATTTTAGTACATTATTTCCTGAAGTTGAAGCAAACGATGTTACAATAGTATAAATATTATTTTCTAATTTAATTTTGTATACTCTATATTCTGTCTATAAAAATCTCCTCTCTATAATAATTTCTTTTGTTGGGTTTGGTTTATGCATTATGTCAAGTTTTAAATTTACGACCTATAACAGGTTAAAACAACAACAAACAAGACTAAATCGTATGAATTACATAAAGCTATGCTTACTATTTTGTTTATATTATATATAACCATAAACATTATAATATAAACATACTTATAAGTGTACCATCTGGAGCACGGGACTTTTAACCTGCAGTATGTAATTCGTCGAGTATATTTCCAGTAAATATAAACTTTATAAAAGCATTCAATCAGCATAAAAGAGCTTGAAAATTAATGGAACACGAACGATATGGGTATAATTAAGAAAAGACAAGAAACATCATTTCACGTGCTTAAAATCACATTTATCACGAAATGCATACAATATTTTTTCTACAATCCCTAAAATATTCATGATAAAAGAAACTTATTATATGAATGATGTTTCTATATAACTGTATAACTGTCATAATAGATATTATTTGAAGTGTTTAAGCACTGCATGCTTTATAGAACAAATGTTGTTTATTTAGGCTTAAAAATATTTTAAATAATTACGTAAATACACTCTTCGCCATGAACTAAGGCAGATGCAATATTTTCCTCTTTCAACTCAGCCATTCAGTCATGAATTCTAAGGGCTTAAAAATCAGTCTATTAACTTTTAAGGTTGATATATCAATATTTGTCCAATGATAATAAAAGTCTTTATAACAAACCCTTCTGCTTAATTTTGTTCTATTGTTAGTATTCCTTTTCAAGGTTTGAAACGTGGCTGGTGACTCCCGTTTACCGAAACAAAAAAAATCAGTTTACTCCTGTTCTATAAAAATAGACGATAACGTGGACCTCCGAAAATAACGAAGCGAACCACATGGCGTTTTAAGCACCATCCAAAATACACACATTGTCTTCGTGATGGTTTCCGATTGTTTGGTGGTAGACTAAATACAGCTTCATTTGATATCCAGGCACTGGCGTAACGTGCGGAATCGATTCATCATTGGACGTCGCCCGTTTCCTCTGCACCCAGGAACGGGAAAAGTTGGGCTATGCAAATACGGGCCAGACACGACGTCTCTCAATCTCAATCTCCAGTGTCATCGGGGAAGGTTAAGATTGCAAGATTTGGGTTTTGTGCGGCCGCATGTGGGGCATTATTTGGCCCGCGATTGCAATCTCTTTGTGGGAGCAATTACTTTTTAGTGGCTTATTTATTTTCAATTCGAAGTGTGTGTTTTCACTGGCGAGCGCGTTTTAATGCAGTGGCAGCGTGTCGAGATCGCAGCAAGCTAAAAATTTTGATTGAAAATTACACATAATTATACCCGGCTTGGTTGCCCGAGTTAATTAAAAAAGTCCAATCCCCGATCGCCCGTTGCTTGCTTACGCGAGGACGATTTCCTGCAACGTGGGATTCGGAAATTGTGTTTCCAAATCCGTACTTGCCCGCATTGAGGAACGCATTTAAAGCGCGTCGCCGTGGGCGTTTTTGTAATTTTGTAATTTTCGAACAGAAGTTAGTGGGGTGTGGGTGTTAAGTAGGTTTCTCAGCTCTGGAGCGTTCCTATTTCATATTTGTCCGAGGTGTTCGTAAGGAAATAAAATCCCACTTTAATGCGGTACGCGAATTGCATAAATGTAATTTCATTACATTGAAATAAGTAGGATTTCAACGTGAAATAAATCGTTTCGCGCAGTAAAACTGGTAATTTCAGCAACTCCGCTCGCTGGAGGGCGTATTTAACGTTTCCAGCAATAAATAAATTGAGTGCACTTTATCTTTATAAGCATTTTGCTTTTTTGCGCGCTGCAGTTTCTCCTTATACAAACAGCTAACATAAAATGCGTGTTATTGTTACGCAACAATAGATTGAAATATAAACAACTATTTTTAGCTGCACCTACGAAGCCCAGTTTTGCTTATACAGAAATGTTTCTGCTCCGCACGTAGCAGCTCCACGAATTCGCAGAAAATATTTCAAATAAATACGTAAATACACTCTTCGCCATAAACTGAGGAAAATGCAATATGTTCCTCTTTCCACTCAGCCATTCAGTCATGAATTCTAAAAAAGTCTAATTTTATAATCTTGCGAGTGAATAGAAGTGGCTTGCATATCAATAGCTTATTTAATGTTCGCAATCCTAATTTCTATACATGCCACCATGACATAAAATCTTTCAGTATGAAAGCCTGTTTTTTTAATCTCGTGAAATAATTTTATTGCATCTTCTGTAGTCAACATATTGGTGAAACCCGTTTATTGAACTAAGCCCAATTTTTATATTTTCCAATATCCACCTCTCAAAAAATTTGGGTAAATCATAATTTTGTAAATGTAATTTATTAAAGATATTCGTTTTCGCCAATTTATTTGAACATCAATATTATGTATCGCTTTTACAGATATGTAAGCTCGGGATTCACGTTGAAAACATTAGGCATTGAGAGCGTTGAATTAGTACTGATTTAAGCAATTCTGCGCGGGTTTTTCCTGCTAAAACGAGCGTTTTAGAGATTAGGCGTTTTATTCTTTGTGTAGAAATTCGTGTGAACTAATGATAAAAAGCGGCAACTTTCACCGAATAAAAGTTAACGCGTATACAGCGCACAATAAAAGAGAAAAGGTGATTAATGGTATTATCAGGAAACATGTGAATGTGAAAATGTTAGTCGGGATCGCGGTTAGAGAATGACATGCGTTGGTGAGGTGGCCGTAAAAAGCGAGACACCCACGCGAGTGATTCCAGGCATTGTCATTCGCGGATGTACCTCTGCACTTCCTCGCATTTCCATATTTGTATTATGCACGTTATTTCGCATCCGTAAATTAATCGCCTCACAAATATAATTCGCTAGGTGTTGCAGAATGTTTACATTAAACCGCAATAATACCAATCCGGCGGTAAATGCGCCCGCTGCTGGATAATGCAGTACCGGAATGATGGATATATTCGAAGCACCTGAGTTATTCAGCTCATTCTCTGGCTCATTTCAGCTAACAGCACGCCGTAATTATCGACTCGGGTAATACCTTTAAACGATCATATTTTAACAGCGCCTTCGCTGTTTATTGTCTAGCCATTGCTTCTACGTGTTACACCTTGCCAACCTTTTCATTAATTGCGCGGTTTAATGGCGTCGTTTTTACAGTCTCGATTCTGATGTGTAACGGCGACGGATAAAGGTGAAGGCTCGATGATTTACAAGCTCGGGCCATGTACAGACGTTTAATTTCTCACCTTACTGCTCGGAACGCCCTAACAATGTAAGCGGACAGTCGGACACCCCAGCGCCACATAAACAATGTTCACCAGACTAACTTATAACCTGCTAGCGCAGACCAGACTTCACTGCCATTTTCCTCTCGCACAAATCTAAATAAAAGCTGCCCCACATAACTTACCCGTGATTTTCCTCTGAATACAACTCGAAACTTTTACCACTTTGTTTATTCAAAACGCAAACACTCCAATAATTAGATAATTGTGTGTAACAATTTGTTGGCAATTCTTGTAGCTGCAGGTAGTTTTTTATACTTACCCCTATTGTTTCGCTTCGTATTGCTTGTCTTTAATCATAGTAACAACACTACCAGCATATTTAGAGGGCAAATGAAGTAACATTGAAACATCTGTTTTTTTAATATTTCAGAGACTGCACAAACTATACTCATCATTGTTGCATTGGAATTATAGTTTGTTTTGATATTTTTTATTTCACCTATGTATAATTATACCTGTGATATTTGATATACAGAATGATTTGCTAGACATTTTACACGTAAATGATGATGAGAAATAAATGTTTTATATAACACAAATCCGATTTTCTTTTGTTTATATGCAGTAAACAAAAGAAACTCGGATAGAGGTTTTCAAAGTCCTAAACTCAAAAATGTGCACTGACGAAAATTCTTGTAACAATGCATTACGATGACATTCAAAAACCAACAGCTGTGGATCATAATTATTAACCTTCTTCCCTTCCCATATCTTGCAAAATATAAAATATTTGGTCGCGTTAGTGCAAAAAGACTTTTTTCTTTTTTCGATGGCGCCTTCTAACGAAGTTTATCGGTTGTCATTTAGCTAAATTTGTTAATCCTTTAAAGTAAAAACAAGAATGATTTATCATTGTAGCCTTAGTGGGGAGATTATTTTTCGTGTAGAAGAAACCTTCCTGGTGAAATAACAAATAATAAAACGAAAATATGTTCGTTTTTGCTTTTGAAAACTTTTAAACTGATTTCAAGATCATCAATTTCAACATTGGAAATGTAAATATAACTCTGCCTTGGTTATTAGACTTTCTGTACACTTCAACCTATTTTTCTTTAGAAGAGTAGAGAAACTTATCGTTGCATGAAACTACATAGTTTAGAAAATATCTTCTACCTACCTGGCAGGTATTGTGGTTTGAGGAATTGAAAGAGTTCACAAACAATATCTAATATGACTAAAATCAGATTTTAGAACTATACTAGCTATACTTACTACTACGTTGGCAGACGAAAGGGCAGATGAAAAATTATGTAATTCTAAGAAGAAAAAATTATATAAACATTAAGCATTATTATCCTTCTTCCCTTCCTATATCTTGCAAAATATAAAATATAAGGTTGCGTTAGTACAAATAGTTTTTTTCTTTTTCCGATGCCGCCTTCTGAGGAAGTTAGAAGGTCGTCCTTTAGCTAAATTTGTTAATCCGTTAAAGTAAAAACAAGAATGATTTATCATAGTAGCCTTATTGGGGAGATTAATTTTCGAGTAGAAAAAACCTTTCTGATGAAATAACAAATTTAAAAAAAATCTATTATGTTCGTTTTTGCTTTTGAAAACTTATAAGTGATTTCAATATCATCAATTTCACATTGGACTATTATTAGGGCAATATAAATATTACACTGCCTTAGTTAGACTTTCTGTACACTACAACCTATTTTTTTTTAGAAGAGCAGAGAAACTTATCGCGATATAATATCCCATTTTTCTTTAAATTGCATCGTTTTGAAAATATCTTCCACCTACCTGGCAGATATTGTAGCTAGAGGAATTGAAAGAGTTCACAAACAATATCTATTATGACTAAAATCAGATTTTGGAACTATACTAGCTATACATGGTGATATATGAGGTATGTGACCAACTTTGGCAGATGAAAGCTGATGTAATTCTGAGAAAAAAAGTTGTATAAACATTGAACATAGAACATAGGTCCATCTTCATCTTACTTAAGAAGTTAGAAGCCCTTAAAGATAGAAACATTATTAATTTGATTATTTCTGCCAACTTTGGCAGATGAAAGGAGATGTAATTCTGAGAAAAAAAGTTGTATAGACATTGAACATAGGACCAGGTCCATCTTCATCTTAGTTAAGAAGTTACAAGCCCTTAAAGATAGAAACATTATTTATTTGAAATAAAATTGCCACGAAATAATAGTATGTAATTTATAAATTTGTACAACGTGTCACTTCTATCGATTTATTTCGTTAAATTCACAGAACTGATAGATTCCTTCAAGGCAACAGCAATTGGACATTTCATAGAATACATCAATGACAGAGTATACAAAATACATTTATTTTTCACTTTACTATACTCGGGCTAAAGCCCTCGAGCTGGTTTTCATCTATTTTATACTCAAATACTTGCAAAGTATAAAGCAATTATAAGGAATTACTATCAATTATTGTGTTGAAAATTTGCAGATTGGAAATTGCAAAACTTGCAAATTGCGAATTCTAAATTGAAATTGAAATTATTGCCTGTAATGAGATAAATAACAATTTAAAACGACAAGGTCTTGATAATAAAGGTACATAATGAACACACCAAGTAACACTTGAATCAAGCCACTTATCTCCAGCTAAATGACGTTTTGGGATAAAATAAACGAGAAAAGTTGAAAGGAAACCACGAAAAATAAATAAAAATCTGATATTGGGTTAATTTAAGTTAATTTCACCTTCCTATTGTTTGTTGTTTTTATGTACCATGTGAAGAATATAAAGAAGTCCATTTCGCCCTCGTTCTTAGGCCTTGAGCAATAGGGTATTATATCGCCCGTTGCTATGGACAACGGGAATTATTAATTATATAAACGTCTTTGACAATACCACGTTTGGTACTCTTACACGTTACTGCCGTGCGATCAACCATTATTTTGTTAACGGGCGGCTATGAATGTGTCAGTGTTCTAGAACCAGCCGAAAAAAATTGAAGGACTTGGATATGCTGCCGTGCGATCAACCATTATTTTGTTAACGGGCGGCTATGAATGTGTCAGTGTTCTAGAACCAGCCGAAAAAAATTGAAGGACTTACATCCCTACAAAATACGGGTGTATCACTAATTGCTGCCACCAGATTTTACCAGACGTCTTGTAGTTTCAACATCTCAAGGCCTTCTTTTATATAAATAATTGTTGATCGCAGGGTACAATCATAATTGTAGTAACGTAGTAATTAGTTATCATTAGTAGTGTAAGTAAATAAAATAAAACATATTTGTTATTTCCACTCACACTTTTATTTTTGAAAAATACTTAGTGACTACAGTTTCAAGGTCTAGTCATTATCAAACTTAGTCAATACTTACATGAAATTTTTTGTGCCGTTAAAATATTGTATGCACTACGAGCATTATTATTATCTGGAAATTATCATCTGGATAACGCCTGTGGTGCATAAATATAGTTATTTTTAATATTTTCAAAATTTATGACAATTTGTAAAAACAAAATCTTGAATGCCAATCAAAAATGATACATACAAAAATATTATGCAGGCACACACGTAGGAGATTTTCAACCGATTTCCACTACGAGCAATATTACTCTCTGGAAATTATCATCTTGATAAAGCCTTTGGTGCATAAATGTAGTTCTTTTTAATATTTTCAAAATTTATGACAATTTGTAAAAACAAAATCTTGAATACCAATCAAAAATTGTACTTACTGAAACATTAGGCAGGCACACACGTAGGCGATTTTCCTTGTCATGCCGATTTGGGACAGAATGGTGTGACAGGGATGCCAAACGCGGATGGCTGGCCAGATCGGTTGAAAATCCCGTACGTGTGTGCCTGCCTACTCCTTACTTCATACTATGCAGTTCCATAACAAAATCTAGATGTTACCTTTTTAGTCACTATCACAAAGTAATGGTTTCCACCAAAATTTTGTAAACAAAATTTCGTATTAATTTCTCTATAAACTGACATTAACATTCTGATAGATATTTCCGAAGTTTCATCAAAATTTGTTTTTATTTTCATATGACATCGCGTATTTAATAGATTAAATACAAAATCCGATAATGGTGCATTTTGATTATTCATAATTTCTATGAACATTTCGAGAATCATATACTTATGTAGGTGCATATCTATAAGCATCTCTAGAAGAGATTTTTTAAACAAACATAAATAAGTATTAAAAGTATTAATAAGTATTAATAAAATTATTTTTAAATCTAATAATTTTTTTAATATTTTGATAGGTAATAAAAATTTTGGCTCAAATTTTTATAACCATATTGTGATTCAATGTACAATATATAGATGGTGCCCTTTTGTATCACACTAAACTGAACTAAATATCAGTAGCATGGCGGATAGCTATTAGGGGTACGAGGGAGGATAGAATGGCATACGTTGGGGTATTGTCGTTAACTGTTACATGTACTTTAAAGTTTTTAAGACCGACGTGCGATCTTCGCAAGCACACACTCTTCGTAGATATTCGATAATCCCCGACTGGTATCCTAGTAGCTTTGATTTATTCAATTTTTTCAAGTTTCTTCAATTGTGAATACAGAGAGAGACAACAATCTTTATTAGGATATTGGACCTCGACTTTTTCGCCTTTGTAAATATTCCGCCAATATTTTGTTTAAAATAAATTAATGTTATTCTAAAAAATAAGTTTTTAAAATTATCATTCATGTGTCCATTTGATGTCTAATCAAACAAATCTTAACCATACGTATCCTGTGTGGCATTCGCGAGTTAAGGCCCCGACTTCTAATCTATGTCGCGAGTAAGATTCTCTCGCCTAGGGCATTTTTTTACTGTGTTCTATCATATATTGTAGAAAAAATACCTCGATAAAATCAATAAATGCGTTATTACGAAAAAATAACTCGTAAGTTAATTGAACGTTTGTGATAGTAATACTCACATCTTTATTACATTTTGTGTTAGCCTCTTTATATCCATTATGGTGATCGATCCTCGCCTGATATATCACGTCGGAAGCGGAAGCTATTCACGCCCAGTTGACTCGGTACAATTGCATTGATGAATTTTGCATCAAAATGAGCGTTTATCGCTGTGAGAAATTTGTGGCCACACAATTTTATCTTGCGCATCGCACGGTAGCGTTCGTTTTAATTTCGGTAACTCGAATACAGATTAGAATCGACTTTATGCTGGGGTTTCCATACAAAATTTAGTTTTATAGACGCAAGAACTGGCATTATTCGTCTGCGTGATGGAAAGCATTGTGTGGCGAAATATAAGTAGCAATAAACAAAATTAAACTCGAAACACAGTGTTCCGATAAAATGTAACGTGAACGAGTATCAACCAAATCAATCAAAATCTAAACTGTGATCGTAATGGAGGTTAAACATATATCAGTGAAATAATTCATAATCGAAACTATAATCTAATATAAATAAGTTGGCCAAGTTTCACATATAAAAAATGTAGAACTTAGTCAATTTAAAAACAATAAATTCAATATGATTTAACAAGTGGTAGCGTCTGCAAAATCTTTCAATTTTTAAGTCTACTTTTAAAGAAGAAGGTAATATCTCTGACGTATGTGGATATATTAATTAGTATCGCATCCATACTAACAAATCAGGGCCATCTGATCCTAAGTACTATATATATTATTGCATTATAACTACCAATAATAATTGCTTAAATTGGCATTGAATTGATTGATGTTTATTAAACATGCATGATATTGTGACTAAAATCGCTTTCGCGAAATTAAACAAAACTGTTTTTCTTTGATTATGTGCTTTAATACAGAGTGCATGCAATTAATTATATAACTGGATAATATTTAAAACTGAATTAAAACTATCGATAGTATTGGATACATCCGATTAGTTTTGTCTATAAAAATTGTGGTAATGTGCAATAGTGATGTGCTGATTAATATACTGCTGATTTTAATTAGCTATAAATAATTTTTAATATTTTCGAATATTTTCGGGTGTAGTTATTGTAGTTATAATGATATGTATTGATATGAAGAATATCATTTACTGTTTTAAAGTTGATCATTTGAAACACAGATGCACTAATAAAAATCAACAGTAAGTATAATATTCTATCTAATTCGCACACTATTTAATACATTACCAAAATATGAGACTGAATAATCTATTTGAATTATTCAATATATTGAGGCACCGTAATTTGAGAACATAATACTTAAATTTCAATAATACCACATCCCTAATTTATAACAAATCCGAATATTCAGGAATGTGTCTAAGTGTTTTCATATCTAGAATCATCTGATATGATTGTAAGTATTTTGTATTTTATAGCTGCTCAGGAGGTCGTAGAATAATTGAGAGTGGAACGTGGAGTCGTAACAGCAGTCAATAGTTTAGAATGGACAAGCTTAACAAAGGGCATACAGATGACGATGAAATAGATGAGAATCAGGTCGAAGGGTTTGCTGCCACTGATGGCAAAACAGCCAAAAAACATAAGCACCGTAAAAACAAAGAGAAGCAGTTAAACGATCTAGCTTCTGGTGAAGCTGACAGTTCCAATAAGAAGCAGAAGAAGAAAGAGAAAAAGACTCACGAGGACTCCAACGGTGCCGAAAACACAAAGAAGAACAAAAAGAAACGCAAGCGCTCTCCAGGTTTGGAGGATAATAACGCTGAGGCTAATATTGTGCCTGACGGAGTACCAAAAGAGGAAATGTCTGAACCTGAAGATCTACCTACGGAATTACAACTAGAAGCTCCCGAGGAGCTTGAATTCCCCGAACAAGACTTGCCAGTTTTACTCAATCGCATTGAGGGTGCCATACCATACAATGATACAGTAGCTTTTCGAACTAGGATAAAAAAACTTGACTGGTCCGCAATCGCTTTTGGTAATTACTCCGCGGAGAAATGCCAAGAAACCTGGGTGTACATGCAGAAGCGCCAGCGTCAATTTAGGCTTCTGTCCGAAATGGTGCAAGATGCAAAGGAATGGGTTCGCAAGCCATACAAGGGAAAGGGCAATATGCATCCAGACTTCCCGAAGCGCCCTTTATCCAGTTACATGTTGTACTATTTGCACAGAAAAGATAAAGTGATCTCCGAAAACGCTGGCATAAAAATGCCCGATATGTCTCGTAAAATCGCCCATGACTACAACGAGCTACCCGAGCAAGAAAAGGCAAAGTACAATAAACTGGCGGCAGACCGGCGACAGCAATTTGAGATTGAACTGGAGGAATTCTACACGAGACATCCCGAGATGCAAAAGTCGTCCGATAGACCTGCTGTTGAAATCAAATTGCCCAAGAAGCCTCGCAAAGCGTTCACACTGTTCCTCGACGACCAATTAAAAAAGGAAGGACAAATAGCTGATAGGGGCGCGTTTAAAGAGCAATGCAAGGAAACTTGGAAAAACTTGCCCGACGACAAAAAGAAACCTTGGATTGATACCGCCCTGGAGCTGAAAAATAAATATCAAGAACAAGTCAACCGCGAACAGATGAAATACAACCAATTGGCTTATTCCAAACCAACGATGTCCAAAAAGGAGAAGCGCCTTGTTGATAGAATGGACGGAAAGCCCGATAAACCACCGAACTCTGCATACAGCTTATACTCGAGAATTCTATTAAAAGGGGACGAGTTAAAAGACTTGAACCCTATAGAGAGAATGAAAACTATTGCCATAAAATGGAAGGAATTGCCACAAGAAGAAAAAGACAGTTATCGCAACAAAGCCAACTGCTTGGTGGAACAGTACAAACTTGACTACGCCAGCTACCTAGATTCTTTGCCGCAAGAGAAGCGCGAGCTAGAATTGCAGATGTCTGCTCCTAAAAGGAAGGTAAAAGCTGAAGAGATGCAGTTTGAAATCAAAAAGACTAAAATAGAAGATGAAATGCCTAAAGAGAAGACTACGAACAGTTTGATTGATACAGTAATCCCGCAAACCTGGGAAGATATGGACGACGGTGAACGTTCAATGTATGTTAAATATGTGCAAAAAATTAAGGACTATTTCGACACTCAGCACCAAGCGGCTATAGAAGAAGACAATGTCAGATCCGACACTGATTCCGAATCGTCAGAATAATAGACTTATTATGTTAATTTAATTTATGAATATGTAACTCAGAATTTCCTTTATTTTAGAATTAGTGTGTGTTATTTTAATAAATATATATATATCTGCAATTTGGGAGATGTATTTTTAGTAATTGTGCATGCAATTTTCAGACAACTAAAAGTGGCCTAAGCACATATTAACTGTACGAACACTAATTTGTGCATTTGTTTTTTTAGTATTTTAGGCACAATTTTATTGATTGAGCGTATTCTAATGTGTCTTACGTGAGGTAAATTGCTCCAATTTTAACGCCTGCTTATATGCAATTGAATGATAAGTTTTGTAACTAACATAAACGACAATCAGAAATGCCTTCTATTACGGCATAGTTTAGAATTTAAATTATCACGTTCAGTATTTTGGAAATATCGCCCTCCAAATATTAATACTCGTATTAATAAATGCTCGTATTTTCATATTTGAGACGCGATTTAAATTTTCGTGTAATATAAAATACCATACGTTGAATTGGATTTCAGGTGATCCAATTGCTTTTAAACAGTTTTGCCACGTCTCCAGGGAATTTTTGTGATCAAGGATACCGCCCTACGACACGATACGGTACAGGTACAGTTGCTTTCATGTATACATCGAAGGATTTTGTTTTAACCAGAGAGTCTAAACAATTTTAGTTGAGTGATGACCATATAATTTGGGCATAGCTAACAAAATAGTAAATATGCAAATATGTTTCAATTTGATGCAGATTATAATAATTAAAAAAACGACACATAAAAATAAAGTTTTGGGTTCGAGGAATTTTATACGCAGAAAGTTAAGGCTCCGACTTACAACCGAGTGACCATACTGTGATTAATGTAGATTTTTTTTTGTTTTGTTTTAATTGCAGCATTTTTTAAAGGAAGGTAATTAAGGTAGCAATATTCATGGTAATCAGCAATATAAATCTAATAAGAGACAATAATTATAGAATTGCAGTAGACATATTCAATCATTAGAGAATATTTGAACTGTTCATCTAAGAAATTAGTTAACGAATCTGAACTGCACAATTCTCATTGAACAAAGCATACATGATTGAATTTCTATTTTGTAGATGTTTTTGTAGAAGTTTTTGATTCCGAAGAAAAGAAAAACAAGATTTTGAATAGTCTATTACACTACTCAAAACAATTAACGCATATTGATGGAAATGGATTTAAGTAAGCTTAGATTGAAAGAAAAACAAAACACAGTTTGTGCATTTATCTGTCTAAGAATATTGTTGCACTAATAATCAAAATCATTAATTTGATAGTGTTTAGAAACATAATTTATTTTAAATGTCCAAATAAGAAACTGTGCGGTTCTACTTTAAATTCGAAATTTCATCGGTTCTGTGTTCTGAAACTACGTTTAAATAATGGAAAACAATAATAGACGCAATACAAGACATTTAACAGATGGTGAAGCTCAATCTGCAGTTCTTCTTCTCTGGGAAGGGCTGACACAAGTGAGAGTGGCTTAAATTTTAAATGTGGCCCAATCCTCCATTAGTAGGGTGTACCAACGTTTCCGAGAAACTCATGGATATTCCAGACGCTGAGGACAAGGACGACCAAGGGCCTCAGATCCAATAGAAGACCGTTTCATAACACTTTCTGCTCGCAGAAATAGAACAGTTACCGCTAGATTCTTACAAGACTCATTACACCGAGTGCACAATACAAGAATTTCAGATCAAACAGTTAGAAACCGACTACATGAAATCCATTTAAATGCTAGATGTCCAGCAACGGGCCCTCGTTTAGCCAGGGAACATCGAGTACGGCGACTTGCTTTTGCAAGAGAACATGTGGTTTGGACTCATCAGCAATGGGCGATTATTTTGTTCTCGGATGAGTCGAGATTCACTCTTTCGTCCAACGATCGACGTCACAGAGTGTGGAGAACTCCAGGGACTCGATTTTCCCAATGCAATATCCGCCAATTGGATGCCTTTGGTGGGGGCGGAATCATGGTTTGGGGAGCAATCAACTCACAAGCACGTACAGAGTTACATGTGTTTCATAACGGAACTTTAAATGCAGACAGGTATATCCGAGATGTTTTAGAACAATATGTCATGCCTTTTGCTCCATTCATTGGCCATGATTTTCTGTTAATGCATGACAATGCCCGCACACACACCGCACAAATAGTGCAACAGTATCTCCAGAGGGTTAATATCGAAGCAATAGACTGGCCAGCAAGATCACCCGACTTAAATCCTATAGAGCACATGTGGGACAATCTTGGCAGACGACTAAGAAGTAGGCTAAATGTACCACAAACTCTAAACGAGTTATCTGAAGCACTTGTGGAAGAATGGAATAACATTCCTCAGCAGCTAGTGGAAAATGTAATTCTCAGCATGGAAAGGCGTTGTAGGGCAGTTATAAGAGCCAGAGAAGGGAACACCAAGTATTAAAACTATAATTCTAAACAGATACCAGTAATTTTGAAAAACTTGTTTTATGATATTTTGAGAATTTGTTGTTAACTTCAAATATCTGTTCCTAATTTTCTTTAAATTTTATCAACATTATCTTAAATTTTGTTATTCTTTGAACCACTAACATAAATATAAAAAATAAATTAAAAAGTTATGTTTTTTTGGATTATGCGATAATTGTTTTGAGTAGTGTTTGAGTTTCTACAAAATCTAATTGATGATACTCGTAATTCATTTAGATTGATCTTACTGAAGGTTTGTATCAGGTAAGACATACAGACTACAAAGGATTGAAAATACAATTTTCAAATATCATCATGCACAGAATCTACAATCTTTCACTCATAACTTTAGTTGAATAATTCGTACTCATACTTAACTTCGGACTCGATTAAATAGGAAAAAAGTTTGGAAATAATCTGTTCTCTAAAGGTGTTGTAATGAAGTAGTCCTACATTTTTAGTCTGTTTTCTCTTTATTTGCTTTAGTTTCGGTTTCTACGATACAAATTTGTTCTGAGAAATTTATTTAGATACGAGTAGTAAAATTCTTGGAATATGCTACGGAGAAGTTTATACAGAATCAAAAATAAACACTAAGAAATATATCCGGATTAAGCCAAAATCGGTGTACAATATTTCAGTGTTTTTAATGTACCATTAAATATGAATAGTTATTTATGCATCAAGGGCGTTATGAAATCTTTGGAATGAATTATAATGCCCGTTGTGAAGGGTGTAAGGGACTTATTTGTATACTTTGTATCGCAGGTATAAACAACAATAATAGGTAGGTGAAATTAAAAATTATCAATAATTACCAAATATTTTCACAAAATTATGATTTCTACCACATTATGAATGTAGTTTGTAAGGTAAGTATGAATATCCTTCAAGTATCACGAGTAATAATTCTGCAAAAAAAATCGAAATTATATGCGTATTCGATATATCAGTAATACAGAATATTATAAATAAAAATATCCAAATTGCATGCAATCATATATATCTACACTGAAATCGCAACCTCAATATCTTCATTCATCAAAGATGCTATTGTTATTATACTACATATAATTTTTTTTTTCTTAAAGCGCTGTAAATCACTAATGTTGCATGCTCCAGATAGACGCGCGCCCTTCAAACACGATATTGAAGATACTCATGAATGTATAACGACAATATCCGAATGTGTGCGATCCTCTCCACCGCACTGGCGACGACGCAAGGGCATCGCTCTAAACATTAATATAATTATATAATAAAATTCTTCTCTTGTCCTTCCTAAAAACTATGAAGAACTTAAATATGTTGTGTTACACATATTATAAGATATTTGGCACTGTTTGTTGTGAAGTGATTGTTATCATTAATATAATTATAGCTTCTTCTATTTCTCGCAGTACTAAGTAAGTTGAACACTCCTGCTAATTTGATTAATCATTTTATTAACAATTTAGGTATATACTGATTAATTAACAAATAAATAGCTCAAAGTCAACATTTTATTCTTCCGCTGCCTAAACGACGGTACATCGCTGGTATTTTATCTGGTAGATTCGCATTAGGTAGCTATAGAGTTCTAACTTTCTTGTTGATATGGGCGTCCGGAAAATAACTAATCCTTATCCTTGGAAACGCCAACTCTGCATCTAAAAAAAAAAGTTTTGTTGTAATATCTATACCAGTTTCAACAAGAAATCATTCAGTTCCATTGTTCTACACTTGCCATGTTCATTTACAAAACACAGTTTTGTTGTATTATCTATACGCAATTTCAACAAGAAATCCTTGAGTTCAATTGTTCAACACTTGCCATGTTCATTTAGAAAACAGTATTTAGAAATTGAAACTATAAGATTTAGCAAAAATAATTATTGGCAGAATGACAACAGTCTACGCAAAAAAAGCGTTAATTGGGGCATCTCTACAAATTGGCCACTTGATTCTTTACAAACTATCACTTTTATATCAGTAATAGATTTGTATTTGTAACGATAATACGAGATGGATTTGTTGGCTATTGACCAATGTGTCCTTCTGCCGTGTATTTTGTTACTCTACAAACTTGCCACTAATATCTAATACAAAGTCAAACGTCCCAACTGGGAAAAGTGGTAAATTCAAAAACTTATGTCTGAGGTTGAACGTGGAATGTGTGTTTGTGAATTCAAGCCAAATCCGATTTATTGATTTATTTGTTTGACAAATTGATTTATTTATTCAATGTCTACTTGGCCACGTTTGGGCCTGGTGGCCGTCATCAGCATGATACCAAATAGTCGTTGGCCACCAGGCTCAAACATATCCAAGTATACAATGAATAAATAAATCGTTTCTTGATTCAAGATGATACAACTGAACCTAAATCTGAGAGAGCCTTAAATTCCAATCAATGCTTAGTATCATCACTCAGTTATGGATCTAAACACATGCCAACATTCTAATATAAGTTGCAAAATGCCCTCAAATATGGAAAACAATATCATTTATGTGTTGTCATCCTCTTTCATTGGCTTGTATTCAGGAGATCCAATTTTTGTGACATACATAATTGACCTTGAAGTCTTCGATTATTCATGATTTATAGGCATAACATGGTTATGCGTATCCCTGGGGATTTAAGATTTAAAAAAGACTTATTCTAAAGGTGGTTTCATTGGCTTGTATTCAGGAGATCCAATTTTTGTGACATACATAATTGGCCTTGTAATCTTCGATTATTCATGATTTATAGGCATAATATAGTTATGCCTATCCCTGGGATTTAAGATTAAAAAAAAAAGACTTATTCCAAAGGTGGTTTCATTGGCTTGTATTCAGGAGATCCAATTTTTGTGACATACATAATTGGTCTTGAAGTCTTCGATTATTCATGATTTATAGGCATAACATGGTTATGCCTATCCCTGGGGATTTAAGATTAAAAGAAAAGACATATTCTAAAATTTGAAACTTTTAATTCAGAAAGTCAAATTTTGTCTATGCTTTTATTTATATAGCATTCCATAGTTAAATGATAAATATTTCTAAAGTTAAATGCCAAAAAATCGAATTATGTCAAAAATTGTCGACATTGCGGGTGGTCAAAGATCTATCACCCTTTGGAAACCCCTTTATACCGTGTGATCTACAATTATTTAGATAAAAGAAGCCCTTGAGATGTTGGCAGTATATCTACTAGGCTAGAAGAGAGGGCTACAAATCTGGTGGTAGTAATTCATGATAGGCCTGTATTTTGTGGAGATGCTTATCCTAGTCCTTCTCAATTTTTTTTTGCAGGTTCCATAACACTGACAGTCATAGCCGCCCTTATCTAAATAATTATAGATCGCACGGTATAACCATGTTAGAATATGAAATTTCAGCAAATCCCATACGTATTATTGGTATCATTAATTATTATGAAGCCCAAACATTATTATATGAAGCACAGAACTGATGCGGCGAAAACTTGTTACGATTTTTCAATGCCAGTTCAATTGCGAAATAGAATAGCATATTCTTTTTACCTATTTGTAAAATAAGCCAAGTTTCGACCTAAGTTTGTATGAGATTTGAGAAATCTGCTTTCTGAATCAATCGATCAAGAGATGATTCTTTAGTAAAACTAAAGTACAATTTTCTTACTTGTGGTATCACATATTTATTCAAGATAACCGCGTTGTGGTGGAAATGACCTTTAGATAAGTGCAGGTTTTT